>BPLR01005875.1:0-37754 GCA_021605095.1 Caerostris extrusa
CGTATTGCTGTAGCACATACATTAGCTAGTGATTACTATCAGTAACTACCAGACCTCCTACCGGTGGTTTATAAAATGTTATGATTAATTCAGCATGTTAGCACAAAAATAAGATACGGTATAAAGAGGAATGTGTAAAAATAAATGTGTGCTGTTTAGATATAAGCACACTCATTAAGTCGGTCAAGAGCAAGGCACCCAAGTTAAAAAACACCAGAGTCGTTAAATGATCGAAAGTTACCGAATTGGAAAAGATAATTTATTTTGACAAAATTAAAGCGCACGGGAGTAAATTACTTCTAACATAAATCATATATAAAAAGTATTATTATTTAATAACAAAGTAAATAGGCTAAATAACATTTCCTAATATATCATTCAGAATTGCATATTTTGGATGATTTATACTGAGATAATTGGCACAGTCAATAAACATTAATTTGGATCTATTCAACATTTTTTTTTTTACTGTAATGTGAAGCCAAAGCACATTTCACTTCCTGACTTGAAACATTTTCGGCTCAATAAAAATATTTAAGATTCTCTATCTGCTATCAATCAAACATAAAAAAATTTTAATATTTGTCAGAGTCACTTCCTTGTGGAAACCTTCATGGGCAATGAGTCAGTTTTGAAACACAAAAGTGAAAGTATCTGCTATTTGGCATGCAATATTTTCCACTAGTTTCTGGTTTATTTCATCGTTATTAACTTGTTTTTTGTCAACAGCTCGGCTTCCTTTAACGCTTTCATAAATAACCATTGAAATATCGCGTTCCCAGTTGAACACGACCTTCAAATACTACATAAATAGACGGGGTTGTTTTTCAATTTTACGGTGCATGTAAAAACAAATAGCGGAATTTGATGCTTTGAATAGTTTTCGTTTTGATAAATATGAAGGAAAAAAAACCTTTCAAATTAACTGTTAATGCAACTTCTATGAATTTTAATTTTCTTAATATTGCCGGTTTATTTTGAATTACAAAAATGTTGAAATTTTATTTTAAAGATCAGCTTCACCTATTAATTGAATGTAAAAGAATGGAGCATTTGTACGATAATTTTAATGTATTCTTGCCCATTTGATTGTTAAAATAATAATAATTTAAATGCATAGAATATCTTCTCACCACGACATATTAGCAGTAAACAAGTTTCTAGAACATTAATTTTTTTTTCATACAATTTTTCGTCAATAGAAAATTTAAATGACAAATTATGAATAGAAGACGATTTCAACATATTAATTAACATTATGTCCAAAATCTTTAGCGAATGGTCCATGACAATTTTTATGAAAAGAACACAACTTTGATGTGTTAACGTCAACTCCAAAGAGGGAGCCGAGAACGTGGTCCCATATTTATGTGTGCAGTAAAAAAGGAAACCTGGAATTTTCTATTAGAGAATTCAATTGTCAATGTAAAGTTATCAATAATTAATTAAGAGTCTATTAGTTTATCTAAACTGTGACCATAACACACAAACAGAATGAAACCTCAAATCTCCGCTTTTTGTAAGAAAATTAATACGTATTACTACAAAAATTACTAATAAAAAAACTTATTTTAAAATGAAAAATTCTCTAATATTAAGAAAAGCACATTTGAATTTTCATGCAGTTTTCAAAAAGTGATAAATAAATTCCAATTTTAGAACGAAGAAAAAAACTACCAATTATTCTATTCCTTCTATTAGCTCACACTCTCCCTATATATATCTTGTTTAAATTTTCAATCGTTCATAAAATACTTTTTATTCATCCTCTCAAGTTCAAATACATTTTTTGAAATTGCAGTGGATGACACTTGATGTTAATACAGTTTTTAAAATATTAATTCAGTAATTAAATTTAATTAATTAATCATAGTTTCTTTTAGATTTAAGTTGCATATATTTGCCAATAGATGGAGCCAGATGTAAACTTTTATTTTTAAAAATGAATGAAAATTATTTATAAAGGACTTTTTGCAATAGAGTGAAAAAAAGTATGAATTGACTTTAAAAAATTTTTTTTTATTACTTGTTTTAATTTTAAGTCAAAATGTATCTATGAAGTGAGCATTGTAGGTATCCAGTGTCTGAAATATAATATTTTATGGAATAATAATGTTTTAATGAGATAAACAACTAAATATGCACTAAAAGTTACATCTCAATCATAAATTGAATCTTCAAACCGTGTAATCATATATTAACTGGGGAATGTTTGTAAAGGTTATTTCTCAGCTTAAGAATACATCATGCCAGAAAAAAGCTGACGTAATGTTAGCAATGAAATAAAGGACAAATATTTTATCACAAATTAACGATTGGGGTTTTCATTCAGAACTTTCTTCACATTTGGGAAGTAAGAACGTAAGAATACGTAATTCAATTTTTATATAATTATTTTGCTACTATACTTGTAGCATTTGACAGAAAAATAACTATAAAAAAGTCATTATTGTTAAGTAGTCGTTTTTTTTTTTTGTAAGAAAGTAATTTTTATTTATCTTCATTTTACTGAAAAATCTGGCGCTATCCTTTGAAGCATATTTTTTTTTTTTAAGATTATAAAAGATTATTTATTTTTATGGAGAAAAACTACAATGTACTTCAATATTAATTAACAATTAATTTTGAAAAAAACTAGGTGTTCTCATATAACTGTCATCCACTATCCATTAAAAAAGGGTATTTTTTGAACTGGGTGGATGAATAAAAAATTTTATAACGACTGAAAATGTGAACAAGTGTTCAATATATATAGCCACTTGAGCCTTATACTTAAGGAATTAAAAAATGGAAATAATTTTAACATTTCAATGTATTTCTTTTAAGTAATTCTTAATCAGTTTTTAGTGTTATTCTTAAGTAATTCGTAAGTATTACCATTTACTAAAGGTTTGATTGAGAGGCGCATTTTTGGACCGAAATTAAAAATACTGGTTTCATTAAATGACGTAATCGATAAATAATAATTTTTAAATGAGAATAATTTTGAATTTAAATGAGAATAATTTGTATACGTTGTAACTTTAAGAAAAAAAATATTGCTACTATATAAAAAAAATAAATTTTAAAATTGTTCTCCTTTTATTCTTTTTTATTAATTTACGGGATATTCAACCAAAGTTAATTAAGTTCTTTTTAAGTTACAATTGTTATATAATTTTTAATAAAAATGTTAGCGAAGTCCGATGCAATGAAAAGATACACAAACTAAGCCACCCCCGACACAAAAGGATACGTATATAAACATATTCACAATAACCTTATCAGGGCGTGCCTCATACTGAGTCAAGAGTGTCTACAAAAGTGTTGAATTGACATTTTTTTTCATTGCTTTTTGAAGGGATAATAATAAAGTCATCTTAGACTGGGACCGACCGGTTTAAAATAGATTAAACTGATCATACACTTTCAGTTAAAACTCGAACACGAAAATTTCTCTTTGTTGGTGAAAAAAATATCTCATTACTGATTTATTTATTATTTTTTTTTGTTGGCTCACAATATAGTCAAAAAACTAATATCTTAAGAATAAATTCATAGTTTCGTATGAAAACGGGAATAACAACAGAAAATTGTTGTAAAATGAATATAGAAGTTAAAAAATATTTAAAAATTAAATTTTTAAAAATAGAAATTAAACATAACTAGTAGTCAGATACATGAGATTGTAGTCATTTATCCAATTTTTCCCTTTTTGGCAGAGCACTGAATATTTAATTTTTATATCCAACTCTTTTATAAAAGAAATGCAGTTCCTACAATGCTTACTATTGTTTTTTGTTAAATTTAGATTTGAAAGCTTATACATTAAATGCGCTTTCCCAAGCGACCGAGTTTTCATTGTTATCGATTGCAATGGTATAAGTTATTAATTAGTTAATCATTGAACATCATCACTGAACATTTCATGATAATCAGAAAAATGATTTTAAAACTTTAATTTATTCTCAAAAGAATAAATGGACATCTGTCGAGAAGTATAGAAATCCTTACATAAAAGTTTGTCATTTTGCAATTTTGTGACTAAAATATATGATTTTTTAACTTTTATTTAAGTTAAGATTTTATTAAGCATTCTTTAATTTGGTATCTGTTAGTTTAGTACTTTTATTTTTATAGAATAAATATAAAAAAAAAAAACAAATACTTTTTAAAATATATTACTTATTATTATATTATATATTTTAAATACTATTAACTAAATAAATTTACACTACAATCCATGGGGTCATGAAGAATACATAAAAAGAATTTTTTTGTACTCTTATTTATATATTTATAAATATAAAAGTTGTAATAAATGTCTTGTTAGTGTTAAAACTATGTTTAATGAGTATCATTGAATTTATTTCACAAATATTTCAATCTATTACTACAAATTATTTTAGATAAAAAGTTATGGAAAAGAATCAGAAGAAAAAGTTGGAAGTCCTTAAGAAAAGTGGCTCAGAGTAGAAAATTTTTTGGTCGATTCTAATCGAATAAAAAACTATAAATTATAACTTATTGTTTTAAACCTATCCATCAATTTTCTATAAAGTCACATCGCAAAGTAATGTTTATTCATAAAAATTCGTTCTCCTTGGAAAAAACCTATTCCGATCGTACACGAATGACATGATATTTAAAGCTAACAGCATAAACTGCAACTGAAATTTCAAACGATCCATTACTTGCAGTAATACAATGGTGACATTTATTTGCCATTAATGTCTATTTCGAATTCTCACCCTTTTTGGTTGCTTTCATTATTTCATCATTCCTTGTTTATGAGTTAGTTTTTTTTACTGTTCGTGTTATATTTTTAAATAATAATAATGATAATAATAACAGAATGTTATAGTATTAATATTAATTTTAATCATTTAGTACTAGTATAATTAAGCAATTAATTTTTAATATTAAATTAAATGGATATATTTGATATAAACTATTTATATGAGGAAGCCTAATTTTAATTCATCAATTCAAGGAAATGAATTTTCTTAAATGAGGAAAAATAATAAGATAATAAATAATAGTAATAAGTGAAAAGGATCTTATTTCTGATTGACACAAAAAATGTTTATATGACGATCAGACAAAGACTATTCTAATGAACCAGATCTAATTCTTATAAATAATAAGATAAATTTTAATTAAAGTTTGAAAAAATTTAAATTTAATCCAATAAATGTATTTTAAGTATTATTAACAGTCAAATTTCTATTGCAAATATAAAATATTTGTTGAAAGCATTGATGTAAAGTGATTAACAAAGAAAAATTATTGATGGAACTAATTTTCAACTGAATCTACGTTTTGATTTACATATAATTTATATAATAAAAAGATAGCACTTACTTTTTATCATCTTGAACGAACACTTCTTAACTATATGCAATAAGAATCCTGGCCTGCACTGAGCTTATTTCCGCACTATGTAAAAGTCTGTAAATGTATTTTTTCTGTTATCTTACTTTTAATGTAGAAAAAAATACCTATTAGAGGTTTTTGCATAACGTTTTTTTATCGTCCGATATTTTTCTTCCTAGCGCGCATGCTCATAGGAAACATTGTACTATTGCGCATGCGTATCTGTAATAATGCACTACTGAGCTATTTATATGAGCATGCGCGCTACGAAAACAAATAACGGACTATAAAAAAAAACGTTGTGTAAAAAACTCTCTATTATCAAACAATATAATGAAAAAAAAACGATAAGCATTTTTGTGTTTTTTTTTAAAAAGAATGTATTACAATTTTTTTCAGTAGAATATGTTTGAAAAGTTTTAATTAATATTTTGAAATTTTTTCTTATCAATTATTATGTTTTTATTAATACTCTAAAATACAATGATATCTTAATTACGTTATTTAAAAAAAAAAATTACTAACATGTCGTGTAGATTTTCATTTTAATTGCCTTTTCTTCAATGTAGTTTTAATTAACTAATGAATTTAAGGGTTTTAATTTCTCATATTAGATTATTTCACAATGTTAAATATTTGACACAAACGAAAATCTGAAATTTGTAATATATATATATATATATATATATGTATAAATAATTTTTTTGTTATTTTTATTATTTGCTATGACAGTATTAAATGCTTAGAAAATCAAAAACTAATTTTTAAATTGAATAATAATTTTGCTGTTATATTAAATCAATATGAGTCTTCAAATAATTACGGTTGAAATTATTAATGTTAAAAAGCATTCACAATTAAATCAGTATGATCTCAGATAGCTCGAAAAGGGAGCCTAAAATGACGTGCTTTATAATTAGTTTTTCAATATTACAACGAAATTATTTTTTAATTCATACATATCTGTATGTATTATATGTATTCATAAAAATTTGCATGTACACATTTTTATGAATGTTATGAATGAATGTACATATTTGTATGAATAAAACTAAAATTAATAATATTAACTTCTCGTCAGATTATTCCAAGTATACTCGTATCTCATATTTGAATCTTTCCGGAACATCGAAAGTTAACTCGGGCGGAAATTAACGAGTATTTTTGGGCTACCGCACGTTAATTAAGGTGAGTATTCTGCTTAAACATAAAATAGCCTAATCTATGGCTAAAAAATGTACTGAACTTGCTGTCTTACTCTCATATAAGAAGTTTAATTTCAAAAATGACCACAAATTGTAAACAGCTACCTAGAATCAACACGTTAAAATTAAAAATTTTTTTTTGCATATAATCCGCGGACTATAGTCATGAAATTAAGGTATTAACTTTACGTTATTCAACGCATGGTATGAAATCGGATAGGCATAGCTGAATCTCGCTGTTACATGAAAATGTTATTGTTATAATTTATAATTTACAACGTTTCACGCTAATAAAAAAAGATTTCAAAACAAGTAATATCATAGACAACAAATAGTCAACAAAGATTTTTCCAGCTATCTACACGCTTCGCCACTGACGGAATTTATTTCTGAATTTATATCCTGCTAAATATCGTATATAAGAGACATTTTTTTCTTCCGTATAAAACTAAAAGTAATTAATTAAAGTTAATTAATTAATTAATAACTGAAAAAACTGCATTAACATCAGGTGTCATTCCCTACAAGTTCACAAAAATGTATTTGAACTTGAGTGAATGAATAAAAAGTATCTTATGAAAGATTAAAAATGTGAACAAGATATATAAATATACAAAGGGAGAGTGTGAACTAATAGTAGGAATTGAAAAAAAAACATTAAAATACACACCAAAAAGACAAGAATCTCTATTTCTGGCCACGGAATTTTACTTAAGCAGATACACCACACCAAAATTATATTCGAATGAGCTCCCTAAAATTGAAGAACGCTTTTAAATAATCATTAAACGTTATTCCTAGAAAACCGAACTCCCTTAGGAATAATCATAATAGTATTTTCATAATAAATTCATGCGTGTTTTGGGAATTTTAAACCTGTTTTCTACGAATTTAGCTTTTATCATGATTATGTTTAAGAAGAATGCTTTTTTTCATAACCGATTTTGCGAAATTCTTTTAGAAAATATTTCCAAGAATGTTATAAATAAACATTTAACTGGAATATATTTGTAAAAATAGTTCTTATTTAGGATAAATTGCGGTTTACTCGTTCAGTATGTTTTTAATGAAAACAAAAATGAATTAAAAATAATATTGCTATAAATAGCGAAAAGGACATTTTGGTGTTGTTTTCAATTAAAGCATTTATTTAAAAATATTTTTACAAAAAATTTATAATAAATTTTAATTTTATTAAAACAATTTTTATGTAGGTATTTTTAATGAGCATCTATAAACATTTTAATAAATTCTTAAAAATCTTAAATTTTACTGTACAAAATTTATAATTGTATGAAAAGGAAGAAACTATTTTTTTCTTTTGAAGTAAAAATTATTAAATAGATTCCTTTATATTCCTATCTTTTAAAGTTTCTATTAAAAAAGACCCTTTTAAAAAGTAACTTTCAAGAATGAAATAAGTAAACATTTAACTAGAATATATTTGTGAAAACATTTCTTATTTATGATAAATTGCAATTTATTTGATTTTGTATGAACTAGTATATTTTTTAATAAATTGAAAAAAAAAATTGAATTAAAAATAATATTGCTACGAAATAAAAATTATTAAATGTTAAGTTATTAAATTAATTAATTAAATTGCTTAGTAAAAAAGAGGCACCCGATGTCACGAGTTTCGAGTTCGAGTCTCGGCGGTGCCATGGATGTTTGTAGTGGTTCGGAATACACTTTAAACCGTAGATCTCGGTCTAATATGACTATAGATTGTTGGGCGTCGAACTGACAATCTTCCCGTAACAAAGAAAAGCATTTCCTGTCTAGAAATCTGCTAATAAGCAGACGGCCTTGGCCCACTATGGAGCAGTGATGATGATGATGATGATGAGCAAAAAAGCAACAAAAAGTTTTGTTTTAGTAAGAATTTATAATTAATATTTTTGTTTATTCTTAGAAAACTATTATTATAAAACATATTCAATTAATTTTTTTTTTCCTTCTAAGAGAATCATTCATTGAATTACTGGAATAATTTTAAAGTTCAAACATCATTTATACCATTCTGATAATTATAAATTTTTTTATTCACTATACTGCAAGTTATTAATTTTTTAATTTTTTTAAAAAAAAAACAGTTCATATTTACGATAAATTGCGATTTATTTGTTTAGTATGTTTTAAAAACAAAAATGAATTAAAATATTATTGCTATAAATAGTGAAAAGGACATTTTGGTGTTATTTTCACGGGTAAAAATTTATTTAAAAATATTTTAACAAAAAACGAATAATAAATTTTAGTTTTATTAAAAAATTTCTGAAGTTTTTTTTTTCTATTTCTAATTTTTTTTTTAATAAATTCTTAAATATCTTAATTTTTTTGCTACACAAAGATTTATAATTGTATGTAAAGGATGAAACCATTTTTTTTCTGTTGAAGTAAAAATTATTAAATGTTAACTTATTAAATTAATTAATTAGATCGTTTAGTAAAAAGCGGTGTTCGGTGCCACAGTTTTTTGGTTCGAATCCTGGCGATGACATAGATATTTGTAGAGGTTCAGAATCCACTTTAAACCATAGATCTCGGTCTAATATGACTATAAAGTGTTGGGCGTCGAACTGACAACCCTTCCTGTAGCAAAAGAAAAACGTCTTCTGTCTAGAAATTTGCTAGTAGGCAGACGGCCTTGGCCCACTATGGGGCGGCTCCGCCACTGAGGATGATGATGATGATGAGCAAAAAAGCAATAAAAAGTTTTGTTTTTAGTAAGAATTTATGATTAATATTTTTGTTTATTCTTAGAAAACTATTATTATAGAACATATTCAATTAATCTTTTTTTCCCTCTTCTATGAGAATTACTCATTACTCATACTTGAATAATTTTAAAGTTCAAACATCACTATCATCATTCTGAAAAATATTAATTTTTTATTCACTATACTGCGAGTTATTAAGTTATTTTTTTAAAATTTTCTTTTCAAACTTTTAAATAGCGGGAAAAAAAATTATTGAATTTCTTCTTATTCACCGTTGAATTATTAATTTTTTTTCTGAATTTCTTCCTCTTCTAAGAGAATGACTCATTGAATTGCTGGGATAATTGACTCATTGAATTACTGGATACAAACATCATTATTATCATTCTGAAAAACATAAATTTTTTTATTCACTATACTGCGAGTTATTAAATTTATAAATTTTCCTTACAAACTTTTAAATAATGCAAAAAAATTTTTTTGAAGGTCTTTTTGAAACGCGGATATGGCAGCACTTCTAGTTCTTGAATCATTCCCCTTTAAGTGTTTCAAAAGACATGCCAATGTCGATGGCGAAACTCACTGCATCTTCTTAAACAATGCTGACAAAACGTTGAGGTTTTTCGTCCTCAGAGTGGGCAGGTGACTCTTTCAAAGAAGTCTATGAATAGCGAAACACTGGAATTTGAAGAGCCAGTTCGAGTAGCTCTCAAATGCTGAATTCCAGTTAATCCGTGTGATGGACAAACTCAATGAACACTTTAGAACACTTCTGGAAGAACCATTTAAAAAGGCTTCGTAAATGAATATGTTTCTTACACAATCGAAATACATTAGACAAAGTTTTCTTTATTCACGACATCATTAAGAAAAGGAAACGATATGTTTTTTAATTTTTTTTTTTAATACTACTACAAATGGATGCAATAGAAATGGATAAGCCAATTAATGAAGACCTGTATAAATCTAAGTCTCCTAGAGCCCTTTGTTAAAATCAGTAATAAAGATTGCCATGTTAATGTTAGTGCTTAGTTAAGTGAAAAAATTGTTATGAACAATTTGTTGAAATATAGAATCAAATTAATCTTATTCAATTTATTTATTTTTAAATTTATTAAACAGCTGCTGAAGGTGATATTATTTTTGAATACTGGGGTTTGGCCTAAATCATTAGAATATTCATAGTCATTCATTCCTAAATCATTACCTATTTGCTACTAAAACTTCAGATATGTAGCAGAGTCAGCGTTAGCCAGGGGCCACTAAAAGGGGCATGTAATACGTCACTCTTATTTTTTACACCAGAATTTTCAACTAACACTTCCAGGATGGTATCTGGTAGATATAAATTATCTTTTTGTCTTTCTTGAGCCCAATGGAAAGCTTTCCTGCAAGCATAATTTGTCAGATTTCCAAACCAACACTGTATTTATCAGGCAGCGTTATTCTACAATTGTGGAAATAAATTTCATAAATATTATCTGTTTAATTATAGTTATAATTTTCGAGTATAGATTTTTATTAAAATAAAATAATAATTTTTTTCAAATATTTATTCCAGAATTTAAAATTATTACCAGAATTTTAATATTACATTGTTGAAAATTCTTAAATAAGAAGAAAAGAGCAATAATAATAAAAACATTCTTAAGAATAATTCTTAAAGAAATTTTTTTTTTTTATTTTTTTATTTACTAGCCAGAAATAGATTTTCTTTTTTTTCTTTGTTCTTTCATTTTTATATAAAAGATAGTTCATATAAATGTAATTTTATTCATTTCCATCAAATTTAACTTGCTTTTTCAATTCCTACTATTAGTTCACACTCTCCCTATATATATATTTATATATCTTGTTCAAATTTTCAATCGTTCATAAAATACTTTTTATTCATCCACTCAAGTTCAAATACATTTTTTAAAACTTGTAGTGGAGGACACTTGAAGTTAATACAGTTTTTTCAAATATTATTTCATTCATTAAATTTAATTCATTCATTTTAGTTTTATATGGGAGAAAAAATTTCTCTTATATAAGATATTTAGCAGGACATAAATTTAGAAAACAATACCGTCAGTGTCGAAGCGTGTAGATCGCTGGAAAAAAATTTCTTTTTCAGATTGTTTTTTGATTCTGGGTTCTAGTCTGAGTCAAGGAGGGAACAAAATGGAAAATGAAACATGTGAATAAATGAGCGAGAGAGATGGAAAGTGTGTGTGTGAGATAGAGAGAGAATTTTTTCTAACTTAAAAAAATGAATGAAAATTATTTATAAAGGACTTTCTGCAATATAGTGAAAAAAAGAAATTATTTATATTAATTGTAATTATTTAATAAAAAGTAATTAAAATAAAATTTTACTTTGTTGACCTAACTAGGAATTGACTTAATTTTTTTTTTTTTTTTATATTATTTTTTAAATAGTAGTATAATAAACAGTGATAAATATAATAAGCAGTATTTTTACTAATAATAATATAATAAACAATATTTTTACTGCTTGCAAAGCGTTGCAGTAATATCGTAATTTTACTCATATTTTTTTCGTAGTGTGTGTTGCAATTTATTTGAGTAAAATTAATGGTATTTTTAAAAACATAAAACCGTTTCAAATGCTTTTCAATTAAATTTATTGGTATAAAGTTTTATTTTCAATAGATTTCTTCATTTGCAACAAAAGCAATCAAGTTATTAATCCACAATTGTTGCATACATTTTTTAAGATTTCTCAAATGCCACTTTTCAAAAGTATTCACGTTTTTCTAGCGAACAGAAATGTTTAGCTGAAATTACAATTACTACAATAATTTTTCCTTGAAGAAAAAGTAGGTTAATTAGTTTTACGGTTTACAAGAGAAAAAAAAACAACAGCTTTGTTCTGTTTTACTTCTCTTCAAAAGAACTTTTAATTAGCAAAAAGTAATAAAAATTTATTTCTGACATGAAACGATCGTACATAATTTTTAAATTTATATTAATAAATTTATAGAATTTATAGAATTATTCTGCAAATATTTCGAAATTTTTTTTGCCTTTTTCCAAAATAAACATATTAGTTTAAATGCTATAAACATAGAAAAATTTAATTCTGTCTTATGAAGAACGAATTTATAATATATTAGAAGTTTTACAGGATGTTATTTGTTGAATTAGGCAATAAAAAATTGCAAGGTACTCAATATGCTACTGTTAGATAATTAAAAATGTCTATTAAATGCTTCATTCTTGAATTAATTGATTATTCTCTAACTTTTAGATCGTTAAAACTTCAGAAAAAATTTTATGATATAAAATAACTTATTTTTATATAAATATTGTAACCGTGGTTCCTCCTAAGAACTACCATGTAGGCGTTCAAAATAAATGGTCAGTAGACCTCGAGACTCTCACCCGAGAGGAAGTACTGCGCAACCTACTCTCCCGCTGAGAAACGTTTAGTTTACAGTCTCTCATCCGAGAAAGAAAATATATTTAACGCAATCCGCTTATTTGTTGGCCTACAGACTCTCATCCGGAGAGGAAGTATATTTCGCGTATCCTGTGCGTAGCAGAGTTCTGGATTTTCGTCTTAGAAGTGGAATCCTTCACGAAACTATAATTATCTGCTTTTAAATATGTTAAATATTGTATGTGTGTTGTGTTTGTGCGTATGTCAATAAAGCTGTGAGTTCGCCAACTTTTTCCTCAAGTATCTCAACCAACCGCACCCAGTTACAATCTGGCTGCCCAAAATGCACGCTACAATATTAATTTAATAATTATGATTATGTTTTTAATTTTAATGCAACGATTTAACTATTTTTTATTATAACTCTTTGTTCTCATTGAATTCCTTGTTTTTTTATATTTAAAATTTATTAATTAAGATTTTATCTATTTAAATAACAATTAAGAAATTTTAAAATAACAGGCAATCTTTTTTTTTTTTTTTTTTTTTTTTGCACTTAGTTAATATTTTCTATCCAGATAAAAGAATTAAATCATTAACAAGATTTTTTTTTTTTTTTTTTTTTTTTTTACAAAATTATTTAAATATTTTTTTTTCCTAAAAACGAAATAAATGTATGAAAAAATAAGATAAGTATTTGAATTTGTTTTCGGGACTAATATATAACTGATCTCTCAATGTCTTATCCTTTCCAAAATTTTAAAATAATTTCTGAAGTTGTTCCGACCATTGGCGTTTCGTAACCATGCTACCGAGAAATGCAAACAGAAGATATTATTATCGACGGAATAATCAATAAAAAGAAATAAAATGAAGGAATTTACCGTTAATAATTCTTCCTTTAAATTTTTTTTACTGTAAGTTGACATTTAACGTTAATTGGAGCACTTCAATTATTAAGAAGGTTTTTCAAAATTATCAGAATTTTATTTTAAACAATTAATTTTTCCTAATTAAAACTAAAAACAGCAAATGATTAATTTTCTTCGAAAAGTCATTAATTTTAATGAATTCAGTTAAATTTAAAAAAATTTTTTTTTCGTAATTAAGTGTTTTTAAGGAAAGAAATGAACTTTAGAAAGAATTTTAAAATTTTATATTTTTGATTTCTTAAGGAAAAAAATAAAAAATGTTTAATTAAATTCTATAAAATAGAAAATGCATATATTCCAAAAAATAAAATTATTTTATAAATTGCGTTGCTAAATTTATAAAATAGAGTTTTCTATTTCATAAATTCAAGGATTTTAAAATTGAAAAAAATATTTATTCAATTTGCTGCAATCATTTTTCGTCATTACTTTTGCAATATATGATTGCAGGATTATTATGCAAAAATACTTTTCTATGAGTTGAGTAACTTTTGCTTTATACAAAATCGTTTTGATGAAATTTACACAAATTAAAAGATGTTTATCTTTATTAAGGCAATTTAGAAGTATTTCCATGTGCAACAATATTATTAATTACGAATCTACTTGAGCCCTGCTCCCAATTAAAATACATGAAAACAGCATTACCCACTACGAATTCTCCCAAACATTACATCATCTATAATAACGGACATTTTGAAATCTCAGCTGATTTCATAAAATAAAATGCATCTTGTTTTGCAATCTATATTTTATAGTTTCATAAAATATTCAATAAGTTGAAAGTCTTCGGTAACATCTTGGTATTCTTAAAAAATATTCTGAGCAATATATATATACATATATATATATATATTTTATATATATATATATATATTAAAAATATATATATATTAAAAATATTATATATATATATATATATATGTAATATTTTTAAAAATACTTTTTTTCATAATTAAGTGTTTTTAGGGAAAGAAATGAACTTTAGAAAGAATTTTAAAATTTTATATTTTTTGATTTTTTAACGAAAAAGAAAAAAAATGTTTAATTAAATTCTAAAAATAGAAAATGTATATATTCAAAAATAAAATTTGTAATTTGTATAAAAATATTACATATATATTCCATATATATAATATTACATATATATATATATATATATATATATATATTACATATATATATATATATATATATATATATATATATATGTGTGTGTGTATATATATATATATATATATATATATATGTAATATTTTTATACAAATTACAAGAACAAAATCGATGAGCTATTTATTATTATATATATATTCATGTAAACGATTTCTATTTACAATATTTTTTTCTTAGAGTATATTTTCAACTTTCTTACTAATGACAGAAAAAGAAATAAATCGTGCATGGATTTTATTCTTGTAATATGTATAAAAATTAGTAATTTTTATTCTGGGGAAAATTATGATAGGATGTTCTTCTGATCCTCCTTCTACAGAAGGATTGATAACTATCCTTCTTTTAACTCATATGACGTCAATACTCCTTGCTCTTTGGTTCCAATTTATACAAAAAAATTATAACAACCAAATTTAGAAATTCAAAATAATCTCAGAAAAACGTAACTTTACTTTTAGGAAATAAATCAGTTTGATTTCCGAAAATGAAATATGAGAAATTAAGCTTCAGTAACTAAAAATATAAAGCCATATTCGGCTGATGAACAGAGGGTTACTTATTTTTAACTAGAATATATATATATATTCTAATAAATTAGGTAAGCATGGACTATTATGGAACTATTTATTTATTACTATACCCGACTCGTCGCTCAGCAGCAACGAGCGACGATGAGCATTGGGGCTGAAGTTTAATCCACTGGCGGCTTTTTGTAGACATTGTTTCGAAAATTGACTCGATGGCTTTTGCGATGTTAAGGATTTTGTCTCGTGCGTCGGACTACCTGGTGGGAGTTTTCAGGGTTTTTCTCCGTACAATAGACAAATGTGGGATAGTTCTCGCTAAAAAGTCCTCTCATGAGGCACTGCCGTCCTTCTTTAGCATCACGGAGCCAAGTCAGACTTCTACCTACGGGTGCTCCATCACAACAGAAACTGCCCCCCCCGCTACCCTCCTTCCATGAAACCCCACGGGTTCTCGGACTTGTTTTATATGTTGCTGTCTACTAAGTGGGATAAAAAAAAAATTATTATTATTTATTTTGCTATTAGAACTTCCTTTCTTTAACTGATTTATGCCGAATTTGTGGCCTAGTAGTAACTTGCGACATTGGATACAGGAAGTCTCAGGTTCAAATTCTCTGACTGTGGCTGTTACAGTCCCTTCTTTCAGAAACGAGAAGATTCGATGGTGTTTATGATAACTTCTATAAGAGTTTCACATAAATATCAGGTGGTGTTAGTTAATGAACCAGAGTTTATGGACTAAAGACTCATTCCCATCGAGGAGTGAGGCGTTAAAGCGTGAAGCGTTGACCAATCACTAGCCTCACAGCGTTCGCCTGAAACCGGTTGAAATCCACCGCTTCGAGTTGCCCAACTTTCATCTCTCAAATGCTTGCCACGTCATGTGACTTGGATTGAGCCAATAGTAGATCTGCCATCCAGTAGAAGTAACTGGAACTTCACTAGGCGTAAAGCAATGTCTGAAGTTTCGGTGTGAACGGGTGGTAAATATTTTCTTCCCTGCCGCGTGACGCGTCGCCGCCTCACGCCTCGGTGGGAACGAGCCTTAAGTTAATAAAGATGATAGTCGGTAGTTAAAGGGTGTTTTCCGGTTTTTTTTATCTCATACGACACACAATTGTGGGGTAGTTCCCCCTAAAAGTTCTGTCGGACACCAATGCTCTTTCTTCAATACCCATTGGTGGGCTATCCTTGTGTACATAAGTGGAACACGTGGCTCCTATATGGGAGCCACGTGTAAGAGATATTTAAAAAAGAAAAGAAAGAGATTTTTCCCTTTAAGAAATGGATTTTTAAATTTATTTTTGTCATTAAGTTCGACTTATACATCAAACTCCATAATATCAAAGATAATTGTGAATCGCTCATATATATAAATAAGGAAATAACTTTAGTTTCTAGATTTCAATTTTTATGATTGATATTTTGTGAAAAAAAGAAATGCATTCTTTTTAGAATGTGATTTATCTATATGCTATCCATGCGCTTTTATGAAAAGAAGTAAGGCGAGTTTCTATAAATAAAAAAGAAACACTGCCTGCGTACTTCGAAATATATAAAAGAATTACTGCTTAGCAACCGAGCAGCAAAATCAAAACCACGCGAAACATAAAAGATGTTCCTTGTATTCAAATTTGGCTGAGATCGGTGGATGGCGAAGTTCCACGAGACATGATAGTTACTGGTAGAAAAAAAAGACTGTGAAATTTCTAAAGAAACAGAACGCGCAATGATTCTAAACAACTCAATAAAAAAAATTAAACATACATTATTATAAAAAATATCATAACACATTTTTCCAGAAAAATTAATTGCTGTTTAATTAAAAAGAATTTGATGACATATTAAAAAATTCATCAATTTGGCGAGAAATTGGCCTTTGAAATTGGCGGATATAGCAGGTATCATTTCGCCAAGTTGAGATATTTATTATGTGTTTTACGATATTCACAAAGAGTTAAAAATTAAAAAAATTTTAAGGTGTTTGAAATTATACACAATATCATATCAATTTATTAAACTGAGAAGAACTTACCTGTTTTTATAATGAAATTTATTTAAACGTTGAAATTTATCTTAAACTTTATCTGTTTTATTAATGAAATTTCCTTCATACAGTATTTGATCAAAAAAAAATTTTTTTTTTCTTATCCCACTTGGCCGACAGCACTTCTAGACCAAGTCCAACAACCCGTGGTCTCATGGATTTGATTTGGTTTTCGCTCTACGATCATCTTGTGCACACTAGGGCCAAACTGACTGGGACCTACAGTTTAAAGTGGATTCGAACCACTCACAAACATCCATGCCACCGACACGATTCGAATCTGAAGCCTATGATACCAAAGTCCAGAGCTCTAGCCACTTGACCACCTGGCAGCTCGTCTCATGGAAGGAGGGAAAGGGGTAGCTTCTGTTGAGATGGAGCACCCGTAGGTAGAAGTCTGACTTCTGCTCCGTGTCGCTGAAGAAGGAGGGCAGTGCCTTCCGGGAGAATTTTTTAGGAGAAACTATACCACATTTGCGTATCGTAGGGAAGAAGGTCTGGAAAACTCCCATCAGGTAGTCCAACTAACGACGCAAGATGCGAACGTCACAAACGCCATCGAGGTTCCTCGTTTTTTGAAAGAGTGTCTACAACAAAATCTGCCTGGTGATTGAACCTCCACCTTCATGCTCACCAGCTGAGAGAGTTGACACTGCACCACGAGTTGGGCAAAACAAAAATTAAAATCATAGAATATTCATTTGTATTTACACAGTTTATAAACAATAATATTAATATTACGGTTGTTTAGATTAAGTCATTGGCTGCTATTTCTTCTAAACTGTTTAGGTAATATACTACTGTGCCCAAAAAGTAAGATAAATTTTTAATTTTTTCAAAAACTCTATTTATTCTTCCAAATTTATTTCATCGCCTTCATAGTAATCCCCTCCGGACGTATGCCAATTCTCTAAAAAAAGTCATCGGACGGGATGGTTTTCAAAGCGCTTTGATTCACGTCGTTGAATCTCTTCAATCGATTCAAAACGGTGTCCCCGGAATGGTCTTTTGAGTTTAAGGAATAGTCAAAGTCGCACGCTGCTAAATCAGGTGAACACGGTGATTGTGGAACTATATGGATTCCATTTTTGGCGAAAAAGTCACGAAGAATCAATGCAGTGTGAGCTGGTGCATTATCGTGATGCAAAAACCAAGTGTTGTCTTTTCGTACATGTAGCCTCATTTTGCGAATAGCTTCATGCAAACGACGCATAAAACTCAAATAATATTCCTTCTTGACAGTTTGGCATTTGTCCTTCCTTGTTGACAGTTTGGAATTCACAATGCACCACACCAGGGTAATCGAAGAAAGCAGTCAACATTCCCTTGATTTTGAGAGACTTTGGCGTACCCTTTTCGGTTGTTTCCGGTCGTAAGCATAAATCCAAGTCTCATCACCAGTTATGATATATTTCAACTTGTCCTGATAGTGTGAAACAATGCTTTCTGACACTTCAACTAGACGATGTTTTCCAAAATTCAGTCTTTTCGGTACCAATCGATATTTGACGCGTTTGAGGCCCAAAATGGAATGGACCGATCATTTTGAAATTATAACATCATTAGCAAGGTCTCTAATTGTAAATCGACGGTTTTGCAAGCGCCAAATCTTTAATTTTTTGGACGTGAGCTTTGTCGGTTGATGGTCGACCAGAGCGCTCTTCGTCTTCAGCGCGTTCTCTGCCTTGTTTGAACTGTTTATACCATTTGTAAACATTTCTTTCCGATGCCTTCACTGAATACCTTCTGCAACATTCTATACGTTTCCGCACACGAATATTTATTCCGCAAACAAAATTTAATTCAAGTTCTTTGCTCAATTCATTCAGACATTTCAAAAATCGCTGGAATCAGTTTTAACGTCTCACAATGCCAAGCGTAACTCAAACACTTATGAATATTTTTTGAAATTTCACACAGATGTCAAGGACAGTGCCAACAACTAAAAAAAAAAAATGAAGTTCCATATGCCCAGGAAATTTAAATTGAAAATTGGTTTTACTTTTTGGGCACAGTAGTATATATCATCAATCAGTTGCCTTTGTTTTAAATGTTTTTTTCTCAATTCTTTTTCTGCTCAAAGTATGCAACTCAAGACCAAAAAAAATTTTCCACATCCGTTTTTGTTAAAGATGACTCACAACTGTTCTCCAAGAGCAAATTCGTAGATCTAAACAGTAAAAAAAAAAAACTGAACAACACCGCATTACATCTAAAGATGGTGTGGGGAAAAATCGCCAAATAAATAAATAAAAAAAAAGAGAAACCACTGACATTTCATTACGCAATACCTTAAAATAAACTACTTATGCTAAAGTTTGCCAAATTGGTGTAACCGGATCAAATGGTGACAGACATCTTGACTTCTTGCTTAATTAAAAAAAAAAAGCGTCACCCAAAAGACAGAAAAAAAATTTAACATGGAGTTTTTCAAATACCACCAATTAAGATCTGAATCTTTGTCACTTACTAAGTGACGTTTCATTACTAGAGAGGAATTTTTATCAAACATCTTTTGAGAAATGGTGCCAGAAAAAAAATGTTTCTAGTATTTAGTTGTCTTTCTTTTAAATTCTTTTTATTTGTGTTCTTGTTAGGAATCCATTTAATGAAATGAATTGATCGTATTTCTTTACAATTTGTTTCGATTGAAAGCATTTTTTTAACAAGACTTTGAAAGCAAAGAAAAACCACACAGCAAAAAAGAAAACAAAAATTTTCTTAAAAATTTCTTTTTTATTTAACTGAGAACCTATTATTTTTTTTTAATTATTAGTAATGTATGAGTTAATTAGGAAGTTGTTTTTAGTCTTTAATTTTATTCTTAAATAATCTTGCATCAAAACATTAGATTTTATTCTCGTCAGCTTAAAAAAACAACTTAAATTGAAAATCACGAAAATAATTTTTCTGATGGTTAATTAACGCGTTTTTTATAATTATTCAAATTACTTAACTGATATTAATGCATTAAGGTAATTACAGAATCTTAAATAATTATACGATAAATATTTCATCATAAATAATGGCAATTAAGATAATCTAAAACAAGTTTATTTTATTAAATTTAAGAATTATGTAATATTAATTAATAGGATTACACTATATTTCTTATTTCACTTGGTCGATCAGCAGCAGCATCTAGATCAAGTCCAAGAACTAAGTCCAAAGTCCATGTCCAAGAAGGGAAAGGAGGACAGCTTCTGTTGTGATGGAGTTCTCATACTTAGAAAGCTGACTTGGCACCGTGTCGCTGAAGAAGGAGGGCAGTGCCTTCCGGGAGGACCCTTTTAGAGGTAACTACCTCGCATTTGCGTATCGCATGGGAGAAAGCTCCCACCAGACAGTCCGATTGGACATAAAGATTCCTCCAGAGAGAGGCTGAACCTCACAAACGCCATCGAGTCTCCTCGTTTTTGAAACACTGTCTAGAACATAGCCGCCAGCGGTTGGAACCTCGGTTCTCATGCTCATCAGCGGCGCACATTACCACTGAGCCACGAGTATGTATGTATACAGGTGAGTACGGTTACCTATTTATAAAATGGTTACCAGGTTAAAAATAAGAGACCCGCTACAGGACTTTTAGGGAAACTACTGCTCATCTGCGCATCGTATGAGAGAAGTATAGTATGGAGTACATATTTCTAAGCATAGTATCTGCGGAGAGAGGTATAGTATCTGTGTATAGTAAAGTTTCCTCGTTTTACAACAAAGCTGCCAGCGGATGGAATCTCAGCCCTAATGCTCACCAGCAGCGCTTGTTGCCCCTTGAGCCACGAGTTGGGTATGTACCAACTTAATAAGTAGCAATAATAAAATTTCAATTAGTATTTGTTTCCTCTTTTTCTTTTAATTACATAAGTAATTAGGTTTTTAAATTGTACATGCTTTCTTTACTTCAACAATATCCAAAGAAAATTAGCTATTTCCATATATATTATTTCCATAGAAAATTAGCTATACGGAACACGACTTTTTCATGTGTGCAACTTAAAAATGACGTAACATTCCGTTCCATCCATTCCATCGCGTTAGCAAAGGGTTTGTTAATATTCCATGAAACAGATAGGCTATTGGATATCGATGCATTCATTTTACATACTACATCGATATATACTAAATCGATACATACTACTGTGCCCAAAAGTAAGACCAATTATTATTATTTTTTCAAAAACTCTTTTTATTTATTCTTCCAAACTTATTTCATCGCCTTCAAAGTATTGACCGGTCCTTTTGAAATTCCAACATCATAAAATCGACGGTTTACAAGCACCAAATCTTTAATGTTTTGGTCGTGAGCTTCGTCGGTTGAGGTGGAGGGTCTACCAGATGACTCTTCGTCTTCAATGCCTTCTCAGCCTTCTTTGAACTGTTTACACCACTTCCAAACGTTCCTTTCCGATATAGGAATGCTCACTTAATGCCTTCTGCAACATTCTATACGTTTCCGCAAACAAAATTTAACAGAAGTTCTTTGCTCAATTCATTCGGGCATTTCAAAATCGCCGGAATCTGTTGTAGCGTCTCACAAAGCCAAGCGTAACTCAAACACTAATGAATATTTTGGCGTAAAATTTCCCACAGATGTCAAGGACAATACCAGCAAACTAAAAAAGAAAAAAAAATGAAATTCCATAAGTACCGGGAATTTTAAATTGAAAATGGGTTTTACGTTTTGGACACAGTAATATTTTTTCAGTATCAGCAACATAAAATGTCGTAATCTTCCGCGTTACCAAAGTTTGTTAATATTCCATGAAACAGATAGGCTAATGGATATCGATGCATTCATTTTACGAACTACATCGATATGTACCTAAATTGAAACATACTACGTAAAATGCGACGTCACTCTTTCCAAAAATAAATCTAAATCTTTTTAAAAATCTCGGTGCAAAAGCAGAAAAGTAGGAAATGGGAAAAATAAATCATCTCTTATGTTGCCTTGGCACACTTTGCAAGCTTTCTCGTTGTCATGATTCACTTCTGTATACAACTCGTTTTTTTGTTAGTTACAACCCATAAAATACAGTGGTTTCAATTTTTTTAATTTTTGTCACTTAACCAATGTTGTTGGACTTATAAGATTTATTATTCTTTATAAACAATACCTGCTTTTTGAAAAAAATATTTTCTTTATCGAAGTCAATGTAGCTAACTTTTCTGCTTTTGAAATTTAAAATAAAATAAGTGACCTTTCGATTTTATTGCAGTAGTAGTTGTTTAAATTTAACATAAATGTTTATTTTAAGCTGCATTTAATTTTTAATAAACAACATTAAAAGTAAATATTAATAATTATTCTTGAGCTAGATAGATTTTCTTCTAGAGCTATTTTAAATTATAGATTAACCAAATCATCTATTTTTCTCTGTAATACGAAATAAAATAATTATTCATAATTTTGCATTGCCATTTATTTATTTTTTATTTTTCCTGTTTTCATATAATAACTTTCTGATTTAATTTCTGTAAGAATAGTTAAGATAAACAATACTATAATTATTCTGATTTTACAAAAATAATTGTATACTATCGGAATATTTTTGCATAAATGCTGAATTTAAAAAGAATATTATTATTTTTTTATGTTTTTAAAAAAGGAGAAAAATTATTATTTTAATTCGTCAATTACAGAAAATCTATATTTCATTAATTAAATAATAGGTTCTTAAATTTATCTTCTACTTCATTGGCGCAACAGCCCCATGGTGGTCCAAGTCCGTCTGACTAAGGGCAGATTACAAAATATGAGAAGCTTTTTCGTTTTACAGGGTAGTGTTTTAAACCCTACGCCCAACGCTCTACAGTCATATTAGACAGGGACAAAATCGTTTGGGGTAGATTCTGAACCACTACAAACATCCATGGTGCCACCAGGCCCCAAAAGCCTGAAACTTATGGTACCGTGCGAGTTATAGTCACTCGGCCATTAGGCCCCTCATAATTTTTATCACCAAACTAAATTTAGTTATATTACTTATTTATTTAATTATTACTTATTTATTTGTTACTTACTTATTCATCCCATTTCATGAAAATATATGTTGGTACGTAATCTTGTTAAAATATTAAAATAAGTAATTTGAAATTAATTATTTATTAAAATGTTCAGTTCCTCTGATTTATTGTGTTAATTGTAAAAATACGCCAAAAATACGCCACCCTTTAAAAAGCAAAAATAAAAAAAATACAGCCAAGTTGGCGGTAATTTGATATTATTGGCAGATGGAATTTTCGAAAATTTGTAAGAAATAATTAATAATTGTGGTAAGAATGCTTTTTTTTATAAATTCTAATTATGAATATGTTTATAAAAGAAATATCATTCAATCAAAAAACCAACATCATTCTACGAAGAATGACAGATGTGGTCGGAAAGTTGAGTCGTTGCTCTCTCGTGCTAAATTTCGCCAAAAAAATGACGTTCACAAAAGAAATAAAAACTAATCAGGTATAATTCATTCTATAACTATATTTAATACAAGTACATCCAAATGTATTTTATTAGTAGTTGTTACTTCTAGCAGAAATATAAATTCCACATTTTGCTTAATAAGGTATTCATTAGAGAAAAAAAAAAATGTTTCATCTTTTGATTTCAATATTTTGTTTGAAATAGCAACATTGTTAGCATAAAAAGGGTTTTTTTTTTTTTTTTAGGCCAACGACCACTTAACTGTTTTATTGCGTGTTCGTTTCCTGCGAAATGAAAAAAGTGAGCTGCGTTTAAATTTCCGGGGTTCGTTTACGCCAAACATTCAAAATATTATTATGTTTTTTATAAATATCAGTTGCTTGTTAGTTTGGATTGTTGTGCAACTTGTTGTGAAAACTTATTCTGGAAAACAGTTCTGTTTTCATTTTATGCAAAGTCATTGTTAGTGATGTTGCTAAGATACAAAAATGGAAAAAAAATTTCAAAACATATTTAATATTTCTGAGTGATACGGCATTTTATTTTGTGTTTAACTTTAGATAAGTAAATGTTTTGCTACATGTAATCATAACGGTGCTGTATAGTACTATAATAAAATCAATAATTACCATATAATATTGCTATATGGATTAAAAGAATTTAAATAATTCTAGGAATTAATAATAGCATTACAACACGAAATCAATATAAAAATGATTTTCTTCAAAAAATGATTTAAAATGGTTTTCATCATCTGTTAACAAAAACCTTACGGAAATTTTTCCCTTACATTATATGGAATTTAATTATGCTAATTAAACTAATTAATCTAAATTAATTATACTAATTAAACTTGAAGAAGAGCTGTATATTTAAAAGACAGCCTTCAAAGCATTAGTAATCAGGTAATTTATAAGAATGGAATATTAAATAAATATTAATTGAAAAAATAATCAATATATACTAGTATGTTGACTGCTTAGGCGACGTTTGAGGGATAATTATAATTTATTTGCTTGTCTATAGGAAAATAAAAGATAGAATTTATATTTTGGAAAGCTAAATTTCTCAATAATCTGTTCAGCACATTGTCCCAAATATTCATTAAAAGGTGCAAAAACTTTTATTTTTGTAAAGCCCGAAATGGTCTTCAGCGATGGGCATTCGAACTAGAGAATGCCGGTTCGAACCCGATTACTGAAGTTGAATGTTATCGTGTCTCCAACAAACAATGTAACGCTGCCTTATTTAACGACATTAATCTTTTGATTGCGTCATTAAAAAAGCCACCGCAAAGGCGCCAATGTATGGTTGTTTTCAAATTTTGGTCTTTGACATAAGTTTAGTCACAACTGGAATGATGATATATAACATAATGTTGCCTTATAAGCGACAATATCTGAGCCTGCCGTCATTGACCGAAGTTCCAAACGATTCTATAAAAGATATAGTGGAAAATCGATTAATTTATTCTCAGAGATTTCTTATTTTTAATTTTCCTGTCTACAAACATAGCATACAAATTTCAGGATAAAAACTCATTTAAATTATTATAACAATATGCTAAATTTTAATACTAATATGTTAAATTTTAATACTAATATGTTAACTTAATGTTTATGTTTTTAATAATATGTTAAATCTGTAGACTGAAAAATCCAATTCTTCGGTTCAGAGAAGGGGAGGGGGAGGAAGATTTGAATCTTCATATGCAAACCCTTGGGGTGTTTGTTCCTCATTGCAGTGTGTACCAGCCCCCGGTTTGATGCACCGGGGCTGGCAACTGGCTATAATGTTCTTGGTTAACAAAGAATTAGATAACGCACTTGATGAACGAGAAGCGAATTAAAAATATCTCATATGGAGATGAGTATGGAGACAAAGATAACTGAAATCAAAATTTTGACAAAGTGGGTGGATGTTCACACTTCTTTGCTTTGAAATGGATTTCAAGCAAATCAAAGATTATCAGAACTAATGATCTATTTAATGGAAGATCCAAGCAGAATTTTTAAAAAAAAAATGCAGAAACAACCTTAGCCATGTATTTTCGTCCTTGAACTTCCAAGTAAACCCAATTGCTTTTTAGAGAATGCATAATCAAAAACTGTTTTCATGAACATTTTCTTATATTAGTATTAAAATTTAAAATAATAATTTAAATGAGTTTTATCTGAAATTTAATATATGCTATGTTTGTATTTGGTGTTCGTGGGGAGGAAAATAAAAATAATAAATCTACAGAATAAATTAATTGATTTTCCACTATATCTTTTGTAGAATCGTACCTTCGATAACGGTGGCTTTGGTTAATGACGGTAATGGTAAGTCAGATAAATGTCGCTATGTGAAGCAAACATTATGTTATATATCAACCATTCCAGTTGTGAATAAACTCATGTCAAAGTACTCTAAAATTTGAAAACAACCCTACATTGTTTTTAAAAATCTTTTATAGAATTACGCCTTGGATAACGGTAGCTTTTTGGTTAACGACGGTAATCGTGTGAAAGATTAATGTCGTTAAATAAGGCAACATTACAGTGCACATAAATCAATTCAGAGACGAATAAATTCATATCAAAGTACTCTAAAATTTGAAAACAACAAAACATTGTTTTTAAAAATCTTTTTATATTACGCTTTGGATAACGGTGGCTTTGGTTAACGACGGTAATCGTGTGAAAGATTAATGTCGTTAAATAAGGCAACATTACAGTGCACATAAATCGATTCAGAGACGAATAAATTCATATCAAAGTACCCTAAAATTTGAAAACAACAAAAATATTATTTTAAAAAACATGAT
Organism: Caerostris extrusa; assembly: GCA_021605095.1. Taxonomy (NCBI): domain Eukaryota; kingdom Metazoa; phylum Arthropoda; class Arachnida; order Araneae; family Araneidae; genus Caerostris; species Caerostris extrusa. The sequence goes on from BPLR01005875.1 coordinate 26,584, forward strand.
CATGTTTCATACTTAGAAAACCGAAGAATGAATGAATAGTTGTTTATATATAAAACTGTTCATCTTATAAGAATAAATATTTCATATTTTATGATTCTATTTAAAATTACATTTTTAGAAAATATTTTGAACAAATTATTTTTATCACGACACACATGTATCCATAATGAAAACAGTGCTTATCTTTATTCAAACAGAGAAAATCTACTTCAGAGCTGATAGTGCAAGATGGAGATTCGTGTGGATGCATATTTGATTCCTGCTTTAAAAACCTGACGTTTGATTATAATTCATTCAAAAAAGAAATGGGAAAAATGCTATTACTATTAGTTTCTGGGAGATTAAGAACAAAAAAAAAAAAAAAAAAAAAGACTACAAATTAATTTTGCCATCCATCATATCTCTATTTGCGAAAAAAAAAAAATATTTGAAAAAGATTGTTAAAATAAGGAATTGAAAATCGAATTAAATTTCCAGATGATAACATTAAACATAAAAGGCTTCTGTACTATAACAGAAATTTTATTTTCTTGCACCTAAAAGTAAAAAAAACTTTAAAGTCTTTTAAAAGTATTTAAATATCACTATAATTCTACAGAAAAGTAATCACCAAAAAAGATTATTTCTAAACTTCAACAACTAAAATCAAATTAATGATTAAAATTAAACATAAGCAGTTGCGTAAATTGATAAAGCAATAGAATTACTTAAATTACTGTTAGCAAGTAATTATATTGCTGGTAGCTATACTTTCAATTACTTTTAATAGAACAGTGCAAAAGTTTATTAAAATAGCAATTTGAAATTTGCATTATAATATTGTTTTACAGAGCAGGTGTTTTGACCTGTGGTATTTGTCAGTACATAGGACAACGTATCGTTACCAATAGTGCATCGCAAAGGAGCTGCTAAACTAAATCCATGATTTAAAACGAACTCCAATATGATGGAATCTGGGAGTTCATAATTTTTCCTCACCTCTTCAAGGTTAAATGAAAATCTTTCTGATCTATGAATTTCTCATGGCCATCGCTGCCATAGACATAAAGGAAATTTTCGGTTCACTTCTACTTTGCCAGGTTTCGTACAAAGCACCCTTAGTTCAAAGGCAAAAACAAGTTATCTACAGAATGCTTTGGCGCTTGTAAAAAACAAGAAATGATGCTTTCGAAAATATGTTTGTATTACCTTCCTGCAGTTATACGAATCTTGCATTACTTAACCTGTAGTTAAATATCATTTATATATTTTATCAACATCCTGCAGTTATACGAATCTTGCATTATAACCTGTAGTTAAACATATATTTTATCAACATCCTGCAGTTAAACACATTACCCTACAATTAAAAACATTCTATAAATACATTCGACAATTTAACAAATCTTCTATACCACTACCTGCAATCAAATAAGTCCTGCGCTACCATTCTGTAAATAACCATATCGTACATTATTATTCAAATAGTTAAACACATTCTGCTATTACCATCCTGCAATTAAATGCAACCTGCAAATACGTTTTTTTTACATTTAAACAAATCCTACTATACCAACTTGTGATTAAATAACTTCTATGCTACCATTCTGAAGTTAACCACATTCTGTATTATCATCCTACAGTTAAAAGCATCCTGTAAACATTCTACATTTAAACACATCCTGTATTATTATACTGTAGTTAAACGCATACTTTACTGCTAACCTGTAGTTAAATACATCCTATATTACCATCTTGAGGTTAAACTCATCCTGTATTACCACCACGCACAGTTAAATACAACATGTATTACCACCATGTAGTTATGCATGTCCTGTATTACCTCAGTGCAACTAAACACATCCTTCATTATCATCCTACAGTTACATAATATTTTTAAAAGATTTTATGTCCGTAATTAAAAATAAAATAAAATTTCTGGATGATAAAAGTCAAATATTTAAAATTTCAGAACTATAACAGAAATTTCATTTCCATTAATTTACCCCCTTTTTAATTTTTCATACATCCTGTATTAATCAAGCATGTATGGAAAACTTTTGAGTCTACAATTTACCATTAATAAATCAAATTTTTGCAACATAAAAGTCTTTAATAATGCATTAAAAATTATTGCTAAATTATTAGCAGGATATATGAAAGAAAGCCTTTTAAAATTTAAGTTTTTAAAATAAGATAATTGAAAAAGAAATATTTTAAAATAACAGGGAAACTCATAGGTAATAAAATTGCCCTCTCATTCATAATAATCACCATAAGAATGAGAAAGCAATTTTCAAAAATTTTATGTCAGTCTGCATTAAACCATATTTTTTTAAACATTAAGAAAAATAAATATACTGAAAACCAAATTAATGAATTTCTTTAAAAAGATTTACTCGTCAAAAACTAAATAACTAGAACATTGTTAATCAAAAAAAATTTTCAATACAATTAATGTTGAATTTCAATAAATTTTTAAACTGTATAAGATAACGATTAAATAATCGTTATATCGCTTATCGTTTGGGCCAATTTTATTGAAAAAAAATTAATTTTTATGCAAAAATTCAAATAATACTAAATAATTTATGTAAGATAAATGTAGATAAATAATTAAAATAAATTCAAATTTCAAATGGAAGCTAAAAAAAAACAGAAACCCACTAATTATATAAACTCAGCTATATGACTAAACTACAAAAAAATATTCCTACAAAAACATTTTGTAAGGAAATTTTTTTGGCATTTAAATTTGATTTCCTTTTTTACAGGATATGTTTTAGTAAACAATTTAAAACAGTATTAAAAAAAAAAAAAAATATTTCTAAAAATATTTTTTATAATTTGTTTAAATTTTTATAAAAGTAAAAACATGCTCTATTATGTATCTATATCATAAGGAGATACGTTTTGTTATCTGTAATGAAGTATACTTTTTATTACTTTTTTATTTAATTAAATAAGTTAACTTTAATGGAGAATCTCAGGAAAAACTAATCTCAATATTTTTATTTACTTTTTCAAATTTAAAAATTTTCATTCAAAAATTCTTGAAGGGAAAAAATTAAGTTTGATAAATTGAAAACACACTAGTACTTCTTGAAATATTTAAAGTTTACTGTTATATTGATTGGTTTTCGTCTAGCCGGTACGCAATTGTTGTCAGATTACTTTTTCTAAAAGGTGTCTTTCTACAAAGATGCATTTGCAAGAATATCTGAAATTTTTGTTCTTATTTAAGAATCGAGACTTTTTATTCACGAAATAAATTTTAAGCTAATATTTTTCATTATATACAGAAAATAAATAAAAATTAAATATTATAAAGTGAAAATCGCTCCAAGTATTAAATTAAACTTATGCGCCTAATGAAAAAAAAAAATTTAACAAATCTGGGTTTACCGTTCATATGTTGAAAGAATATTTCAATTAAATTATTTTAAACGTTCATTTTTGCCTTTTAAAACAATTTTATTTAAGACTTTCTTTTAAAAAAGGAAAGCAGTATCCATAACATAAAATATTTTTATATATAGATATAACTATATAAATTGAAATATTAACTATTCAAATGTTCTAAATGTTTCCTAAATTTTTCATGCAGAAAATATTACAAATACGGTTATTGATAAAATTGTGGAAAGTTCAGGTACTCACTTAAAATAATTCGAAACAAGTTTCAAAAATATCATTTTCTTCAAAACAAGCACTCTTTTAAAATTTCGAGATCAAATTTTTAGATTGTAAGCCAAAAATGAAACCTTTATACCAGAAAAACATATTTGAGTGCATAATTCAATGCATTTCACATAATTTAGTTGCATAAATTCAGTGTTTCGTTACATCACAGTTACAGAAAATATTTCTTTTTGCCCAATTTGGACATAAGAAAATTTAATCCCTGCATATAAACATAAATCACCCAAGTAAAATTAATTAATTAATTCTACCTCCAAGACAAGAGTGTAGTTTATGCATTTTTAACAAGCTTTATGAACTTTTCAGACGTTATTACAATCATTTGACCTTTCCCATCCTTTAGCCCTAATTATATATATAAAAAAAAATGAAAACATCTCCTGAAATAAAAATACTTCTTATTTTCCATGTTCATTAGTGACGAAATGAGATTTTGATGACGAAGTGCCATGACATTATCACGTGATAAAGGAGTTAAGTTGAGGGGTATAACGAAGTCTGAAAGGGAGAAAAGAAAACGCCGATAGACAAACGATACGGTAAAGTTCAAGGTCACGCATAATGGAATAAAGAAATCCCCTTCCGTTATTATATCTCCTCCCCGACTTGGAAGTCTTCCAACTGTGAGGTATATTATGTCTTTTTTTTTTTTTTTGTTCTTACAAAAGTAAACTGTCATTTTTACACTTAGTTTTGTTGAATGGCATCTGCATTGCAGATGAATACATGAAATGTTAGCGGAAAAAAAAAAGGTGTGTTACACTAGAAAAAACATATGTTTAAAACATCTGCTGGGTGTAGAAATTTATGCATGCAACAGGGTGAAATGTAGGTTAGAATGTAATTTCATCGTCCTAGCAGGTGTTTGTGAGGGTTAAAAAGAATTAAAAGAAGAAATACAAATATAAACATGAGGTTTAAATTATTTGTAAATATTCTAGAATATTTAGAAAGGAAAAAAAAAAAAAAAATTGATGAATCATTAATTTGAAATTATTTAGCAAGATTATTACCAATCTTTTGCAAGTTCTTGGGTAGTGCTAAATAAATAACTGCAATGCATCCCTTGCTTATGGCATAAAGATTAACTGTCTGTATTGCCAGCTGTATTAGAACAACGGAATGGTTTAATTAAGTCATTTGTCTTACTAAATCGTTCTGGGTTCTTATTTTTCTTAGTAAAAGAAAGTTCGATTTTTTTTTTTCTTTTTTCTAAAAGCTGTTATCATTTTCTGAAAAGTTATTCTTTTAAAACTTTAATTAACTAATACAACAAATATTTATTTTATTTAAGTGTTTTAAAAAATTTTGTAAATATTGTTGACAAAAATGAAAGTTAGAAAATATGAATAAACAGTTTATTAATATTTTTTTCATTCGATTTTTTTTTCTTGTTCAAAATTCTGATTATTTTTCTACAATTTCTGACTTTTTATATCATAAGAAATGTACACAAAATAATGAGTATATTTACTAACCTATATATAATGCATGTCTTAAAATTTATGATTTTTCAAAAAATATGACACATAAAACATCATCATGAAACCGATTCTTTCTAAGATTATTTTGCTTATTTTAAAAACAAATTACCCACTTTAAATAATATTATAAATATCATAATGTTCTTAAATTATTAGTACTATTTATGGTATTTTAATTATTAATAAGTAGCTTTATGCATTACATAAATCTGTTAACATTAATAACACGTTAGCAGTTTTATACGTTTCGTTTATTTATTTTAGTAAATATTTAAAAGCAAACATTCACATCAAATTTTGTTACATTTATTCTTTTTTCGGGAACACGTCATATTAATTTTTTTTTTATTTTTTCCTATTATTTGCATAACATTTTTTATGAATTTGAAAGAAATGAATTGAATTTCTTCTATTTAGAAAATTTCTCTAAAACAAAAAAATTTTTAAGCATCTTTTTTAAAAAAAATTTATCGTAAGGAAATAAATTAACTTTTAAAGATATGTCATTTCTGTCATCAATTTTTATATATTTTCACCCATTAGAAATGAATAATTTAAAAATTTGATAAAAATGAATAATTTTAATTTTAAAATCTGTTGGCAATTTAGATGAATATTTTTTACTTAAGTATTAAGTATTTTTTAATATTTATGAACATTTTTATCCGATAGAATGTCCAAGTAATCCACCTGATATGAACACACGTTGAACGATTTCAGGTAAAATTGAAGAAGAAAATTTTTCAGGAATTGTGTAGAAATTTTTTATAGCACTCAATCATGGATTTTTTTCACACATTTTTACACACATTTCACACATTTTTTTAACTATAAATTTATGATCTTTGTGAGTTAACTTTTCTGAATGACAATTTCTTACCTTGCTTTCGATCCGATTTTCTTGTTTTCTTAGCGTTATATCACATACTGCATCATGGAATGAGAATTATTTTTCCAATTTAGTAGAATTCGAAATGATTCTATAATAAAAATAATAAATTTTTGGAATGTTGTTTGTTGTTTACTTATGACTACGCGCCGTTTTTATATTAATAAATAGAATAGAATGAAATAGACAAGTAAAGATTAAAAGCAAACGATTTTTTAAATGTCATCATGATGCCAAAATAAGAATAAAAAAATTTATACCATAATTTCATTTGTGAATTTATTCGAAAATGTTTCGATGTACGATCACTTTTATGAAAAGAAAAATAAGAGTGCATTTTTTATAAAATTAATAGATTTTTTTTTTCAGCATCACATGAAAATGTTACGAAAAAAATATTGACTTTATATTAGAATTCAGTTTCAGATTACAGCGCTTTTCTACTGATTTTTAAACGCCATGTAGCCACTGTAATCAATAATTATTTGGATGCGATCGTATCAGCCTTAAGTTTATGTCCATTTATGCCAATTTTTCATGAAATCGTTACAAAAATATGATAATTAGAACGTAATATGATAATTAATCGTGTCAAAAGTATGATAGGTTAAAATTATGAACGCCATGTTTTCAATTAAAGATAATTTAATGTGATATTTGACAATCATAAGTTTTCTGGTTTTCTGGTGTGACGTAAATAGAATGGTTTTCTAATGTGACGTAATGGATTTCTCTTTTGACATGTCGTGAGAAGTCCTATAAGAGAATTTTCTTCTTTTCTTTCCTTTATTTGCTCTTGCAAGAAAGTTCTAGAACATAATCAAGTAATTCATAAAAACCCAATTTTGCGATTTGGCCAAAAAAAATAATGTAAAATAAAGCAAATTTTACTTCTACGTCATGAAATTTATGTGACTAAAATCAAAACGATATTCATAAAAAATTCTCTTTATAAAAATTTATTTGTATTTTTTATTGATTAAACAAATTTAAAGCTATTACATATTAAATTTTTAATTACTGAGAACTAAATTTTTAGAGTGGCCACTTTTTATTACGGTCCATAGAAAATACGGTAGTTTTCTAATACACCTCCACAACAACCCACATAAAAGGTAATGCCTTGTGAAAAAAATAAAGCAAATAAAATACAAAACAATGAAATAAAAAGGAAGACAAAATTGATATTGGTATCTGCATGAATAATTATTGTCAAATAATGTTCTTTTCTACATCATGTAGAAAAGATATGGAATATTTTGAAAGAAAAAATATATTGTTGTAACTATTGTTGCAAAAATGTTAAAAATAAAATAATATAAGAAAGGAAATATTTATCCTGAACAATATAATTCAAAATTACTGAAACAATGTTCGTCACCAACAATAGAAGAAACAATACTAAACAGAAAAATTATAAGTAAATTGTTTTAAAAGAAACTTTGACGTGAACGAGTAAAACTTGTTAGTTATTAAACTGCGATATATTTTGTATTACTAATGGATGAGACCAGAGTTGTAAGCGTTATTTTTCACTGTTGGGCTCCTTGCTTTTGGGGCAAGTATTGTATTTGAAAACAATGTGGAGTTTAGTTCACATGGTATTTTTTTTATGTTCTTGATGAACATTACCGTTAAGGAGAACGGGGGATTCAAAGCTGCAATTAAGGGTCTAGATAACTGGGCCGCTGAGTATGTCTTTCCTATGAAATTTCGCAAATAAAAGCTATTTTCTTAATTCTAACTTTAATTTATGGGGAAATATAGTCAAATGTCTGCCAAAATATTGTTGAAAATTTAAAAATGAAGTTGCTTTGCAATTACTTGCTTAATATAAAATATTAAAATTTTTACGTTTCTATGAAGATTCATCTTCTTTCCGTGTTAGCAATATTACAATAAGAAATGCCTTTATCTAAAAACCACCAAGTAATACAAAATATACATCAGTTGAAATAGATCCATTGAAGAAAAGTTGAAAATTCTCTACTGTGAATGAAATATTTTAAAATGTATTTCTATTTGGCTGCTGTCATCTGCCCAAGTCTGTAGCAGCTGCATTTTTAACTTTACTTAATGTAAAAGTTACACATCTGTTCCACGGACAAGTTATAATATCTTTCTCACAATACGTGCTTCAAACAGGCATTTTCAAAACTAAGGAAAAAATAATTCTTCTGCTTATCTGCTCTTCATGCACTGGAACAAGAATTCTTATTAAAACAGATTTATTTTCTATACTTGAAGAAGAAATCGTATTTACACATTGCACAAGAAAGGCCGAGAGTTGCACAAATGGAGCATACAGTACTCTGATCTTCATCTACCAGTCTGCTGCTAGGAATTATGAAAAACCTCATCATTTTCCAGAATTATGAAATCCTCATCATTTTCCAGGAATTATGAAAGCTGCTGTCATCTTCTACTTCCTTTTGCAACACCGTCATGGAAATAAAATTGATTGTCAACGAACATTAAGCTTGGCTTTCGATTTTCTAATGAGCAAATGCTGTGTCTGCCTCAATGAACCAACGACATTTTGAGGTGCTACTACCAACATTGCTGCTGCTGTCATCTACTTCCTTCTGCGTCTCCGTAATGGCATTAAAATTGATTTTCAACGAACATTAAGCTTGGCTTTCAATTTTCTAATGGGCAAAATGCCGTGTCAGCCTCAATGAACCAACGACATTTTGAGGGTGCTACTACCAACATTGCTACTGCTGTCATCTTTTTCTTCCTGTTTGAGTCTCCGTCATGGAAATAAAATTGATTGTCAACGAACATTAAGTTGGCTTTCGATTTTTCTAATGGGCAAATGCCGTGTCAGCCTCAATGAACCAACGACATTTTGAGGTGCTTTACTACCAACATTGCTACTGCTGTCATCTTTTCTTCCTGTTTGAGTCTCCGTCATGGAAATAAAATTGATTGTCAACGAACATTAAGCTTGGCTTTCGATTTTCTAATGAGCAAATGCTGTGTCTGCCTCAATGAACCAACGACATTTTGAGGTGCTACTACCAACATTGCTACTGCTGTCATCTTCTTTCTTCCTGTTTGAGTCTCCGTCATGAAAAATAAAATTGATTGTCAACGAACATTAAGCTTGGCTTTCAATTTTCTAATGGGCCAAATGCCGTGTCAGCCTCAATGAACCAACGACATTTTGAGGTGCTACTACCAACATTGCTACTGCTGTCATCTTCTACTTCCTTCTGCGTCTCCGTCATGGAAATAAAATTGATTGTCAACGAACATTAAACGGCTTTCGATTTTCTAATGGGCAAATGCCTTGTCTGCCTCAATGAACCAACGACATTTTGAGGTGCTACTACCAACATTGCTACTGCTGTCATCTTTTTCTTCCTGTTTGAGTCTCCGTCATGGAAATAAAATTGATTGTCAACGAACATTAAGCTTGGCTTTCAGATTTTCTAATGAGCAAATGCTGTGTCTGCCTCAATGAACCAACGACATTTTGAGGTGCTACTACCAACATTGCTACTGCTGTCATCTTCTTTCTTCCTGTTTGAGTCTCCGTCATGAAAATAAAATTGATTGTCAACGAACATTAAGCTTGGCTTTCAATTTTTCTAATGGGCAAATGCCGTGTCAGCCTCAATGAACCAACGACATTTTGAGGTGCTACTACCAACATTGCTACTGCTGTCATCTTCTTCTTCCTGTTTGAGTCTCCGTCATGAAAATAAAATTGATTGTCAATGAACATTAAGCTTGGCTTTCGATTTTTCTAATGGGCAAAATGCCTTGTCTGCCTCAATGAACCAACGACATTTTGAATTGCTACTACCAACATTGCTACTGCTGTCATCTTCTTCTTCCTGTTTGAGTCTCCGTCATGAAAATAAAATTGATTGTCAACGAACATTAAGCTTGGCTTTCGATTTTTCTTTCTAATGGGCAAATGCCTTGTCTGCCTCAATGAACAAACGGCATTTTGAGGTGCTACTACCAACATTGCTACTGCTGTCATCTTCTTCTTCCTGTTTGAGTCTCCGTCATGAAAATAAAATTGATTGTCAACGAACATTAAACGGCTTTCGATTTTTCTAATGGGCAAATGCCGTGTCTGCCTCAATGAACAAACGACATTTTGAGGTGCTACCATCGCTATTTCTCGCTGCTGCCCAATTCCCCGAAGTTTGGCTGTTCCTTCTTTATGGGAATAACTACGATTTCTATGTAATAATATATCTTTGAGTTTTGTCTTGTCCACCGAACAAATGCTGTAGTTGACTTTCATTTTAATAAATAGACCCTTTGAGATTCTATTATAATACTTATTATTTTTTATGTGATCTTAAGCTATTGTAATTCAATTAGACGAAATAAAAATTTTAAACATCTCACATTCACATGTTTCCTTTAGCGTCAATTCACTCTAAAATTTGTATACAATATTTTGTTTTATACTGGAAAAATTAAAAATCACCGGACTCTTTTTAGTTTTCTTTTTGTGTTAGACAAAGGAATTTTCCGGAAAAATAGGAAATTCAAATCCAATTTTCCTGAATGTTTGGGGGGAAGGGGGGTTAAGAGGAATATATATGGAATCTAGCAAAGTTTACTTTTGAACCAGTCTTTTGGGAGTAATCATTTTTTGGAATGAGAATTTTAACCATTTTGGGAGTAATCAGTTTTGGAATGAGAATTTTAACCTGTCTTTTGGGGAATAAGCATTTTTGGAATGAGATTTTTAACCAGTCTTTTGGGGTAAACATTTTTGCAATGAGATTTTTAACCAGTCTTTTGGGAGTAAGCATTTTTGGAATGAGATTTTTTAACCAGTCTTTTGGGTAATCATTTTGGAATGAGATTTTTAACCAGTCTTTTGGGCGTAAGCATTTTGGAATGAGATTTTTAACCAGTCTTTTTGGTGTAAGCATTTTGGAATGAGATTTTTAACAAGTTTTTTTGGGAGTAAGCATTTTGGGAATGAGATTTTTGGCCCGAATACGGATGAACCATCTAAATTGATTCAGCAGATAACTCCTAAGATCTCTGCACTAACGCGAAACTTATGCAAGAGCTAGATAATGAGAGCCTTTTGTGAAGCATTTCCTCATTAGCTCATTTGCTCACGTGCAGCCGAC
>BPLR01005876.1:0-27566 GCA_021605095.1 Caerostris extrusa
GTTACGTATTGCTATACAGCATTATATAATTTCTGGCAGTACATACAAGTGAAATTTAGAATAACTAATCGGAAAATTATAAATGGCTTCTTAATTTAATAGTTGGAAAAGAAGAAGATCAAGAATAATGTTAACAAAATTTAAAATCATGAAACCTGTAATCAAAATATCAGAAGATAATATAAAGAAAATTTTCATTGCAATGTGAATAAAATGTATAATACTGAAAATGTATAATTATGAAAAAATGTATAATAATGAAAAATGTATAATAATGAAAAAATTATGTATGTGTCCTGATAGAAAGGATTAGAACTATGTAATTCTGTTCAAGATCCTCTTGAAAGGATTCGTGTAAACTTCTAAGTGATTTTTTTAAACATGCAATTTTCCTTTTTCTGCATTGATATATTGGATTTTTTATCTCTCACAGCCCTTTTGAATTTTCATTGCTTATAAATACATTTTTCCCCTTTTCTCATCAAGAATAATTTTGATATATTAATAAGTATTTTAATATATTAATCTACAATTAGTTAAGTTCTCTTTAACTGCATCAATAAAATCAACGACAAAAAGTTATTAAGTAAGGATGAACAATTTTAAAAGTCCTTATGTAAAACCGGATTGTTGTTGCCAGTTGATACGAAAGCAGCCTGTAAAAATTATTATAACACTGAGGATAGTTTATGAAGGCATATGTACCATGGCATTATAAGCCATCTTATTTCTGCTCTCGCTAGGTGACTGCATCAAAGTCAGAAAACTCATCTAGAATGCTATATGTATATATATATATATATATATAGTGTATATATATATATATATATATATATATATATATATATATATATAGTACCAAGGGCCAAAACATTATGACCACCCCTAAGCATTTTGCAATGAACTCGCCTGGATGACGTGGAAGGCACGTGATCAGGTGGAAGTGCTAATTAACTGCTGCTGGAGAGTCTGAAGAATCATTCTTTCACTTACTTCTGTGTGATGGGAAAGGCTGCGGATATAAACGACTTTGATAGAGGGCAGAATGTAATGGCTCGAAGGCTCGGAACAAGTATTTCGAAACTGCACGACTCGTGGGTTGTTCGCAATCCACAGTTGTTAGTACTTATGCAAAAGTGGATGAATGATTGTGAAACTAGCAGTAGACGACATGGTGTTGGACGTCCTATGCTATCAAAGAAAAAAGTCGCCGGAGACTGTCTCGCATGGCGAAGCAAAACCGAGTCAGACAGTGGCTCAGCTGACAGCCCAATACAATGCAGGACCAAGAGTAAGAATAGTATCGGAGCACACTGTTCAGCGGACACTGTTGGATATGGGGCTACACAGCAAACGTCCCACTCGTGTGCATCTGCTGACCAAGCGTCATCGCCAACTGCGTCTGCGCTGGGCCGGGAACATCGTGACTGGTCCATGGATCAGTGGAGAGAGTTGCCTGGTCGACGGTTTGTCATTCATCACGCCGATGGCCATGTCAGGATACGCCGTCTTCCAGGCGAACAGTTGCTCCCTCAATGTACAGTAGGTCATACACAGGCCGGTGGTGGCGGTATTATGCTTTGGGGGACGTTCTCTTGGGTGTCTCTGGGACCAGTGGTTGTGGTAAAGCAGACCATGAAGGCTACATGGTATCTGAACATCATTGAGGACCAGTTGCACCCTTACATGGCCTCTGTTTTTCCAGCTGGAAATGGAATGTTCCAACAGGACAACGCCCCTTGTCACAAGGCTAAAATTGTGTTGAAGTGGTTCCAGGAACATGATGCTGAATTGCATTTAATGTCCTGGCCGCCCTAACTCACCGGATCTCTATCCGATAGAACACATTTGGGATGTCCTGGGACGGCAGTTCAGAGTTCAAAGACCACCAATTCGCAATATCTCGGTTTGCGTGACCGTTGCTTAAACATCTTGTACAATCTGTCTCCGGCCATCTACCAAGGACTTGTGGAATCCATGCCAAGGCGGGTTGGCTGTGTTGCGCGCCAAAGGTGGGCCAACTCGTTATTGACAGGTGGTCATAATATTTTTTGGCTCTTGAGTGTATATATCAAAATAATAGAAAATAATAACATGTCGCTAGATATGTCGTGACTTGATGATCCCCAGACATAATGAACAGCTATTTCTTCCTCTACAGGGCTGGATACAGGTCTGGTAACATATTCCGCAATGCATAGAGAGACCAAAAGTTCCTTTAGAAGCGAAAATGAATAGTTTTTAATAAATGTCAACTTGGCTGGTTTTTTAGAAAAATCGAGTTATACGACGCAGCACATGTCTGTTTATAACATGAAGATATGCTTGATTTATTGTTGGGAAACTCCATAGTATGCAGAATGGTTCAACAGTCATAGTACAAACTTTAAGGGAGTGATACGGAGTGCTAAAACATTTTGTATAGGAATGTATGGTCAGAAGGACTGGTTGAGGAATGATCATATTTTAAAATGAATCTCTCGCAACAGCAAAGCGCAATGGCCCAATGAGTTACAAGTCCTCTGGCTTGAAACCTCAATACGCATTATATTTTTATTTATAGGTTGTGCTTGCAATAAGGTTTTCATTTAAGACACTCGTAGATTCATCTGAGGACCTCGTTGCTCGATTATCCATTGCGGCTGCAAGCATGTGCGAAATGCCTGCCATCTTAGAAACTGTTCGCCAATCACTCTTTCGACGCCATTGAGCATATATTTTTGTTGGCGGCCGTAAAATTTATTGTAATTTGTTGTATTTATTGTAAAAATTGAATCTAAAGAGCACTTTGCAATGATATTGTAAATAAACAATGCTTTTCTTTTCATGTCTCATTTTTTCTGTTCGTACTTCGACGCGTCATTTCTAACCATACAACCTATACAAAAAATATATGATTTAGTAAGCTGTACCAGCCCTCACCTACCCTGTCCTCAAAATTTGTCCAATAACGGTCGATTAACCTGCACATGATAGAGTTTCCCAACAATAAATCAAACATATCTTCCATATTATTGGATGTCATAAACAATCATGTGGTTGTATGACGTAACTCGAGTTTTTCTAAAAACCCAGCCTAGTTGACATTTTTGTTGTTCATAATGTCTGGATAAATAACGGTATAAGACTTCTATAGTTCAAGTCGAGATTGAGTTTGGGACAGAAAACTGACAGTATTAATGTACTACTGTGCCCAAAAAGTAAGACCAATTATTTTTTTTTTTTTTTTCAAAAACTCTTTATTTATTTTTCCAAATTTATTTCATAACTTTCAAAGTAATCCCCTTCGGACACAATGCACTTATGGCAACTTTTTTTCCAATCCTCAATGCATGCTAAAAATCATTGGCAGGGATGGCCTGTAAAGGGATGGCGATTCACGCTGAATCTCTTCAATCGACTCAAAACGGTGTCCCGGAGTGGTCTTTTGAGTTTAGGAATAGCCAGAAGTCGCACAGTGTGAATACGATCGTTATGTGGAACGATATGGGTTCCATTTTTGGCGAGAAGGTCTGAAGAATCAATGCAGTGGGAGCTGGCGCATTCAGTGTTTTCGGTACCAATCGAGATTTGACGCGTTTGAGGTCCCAAAATAGAATTGACCGATCCTTTTGAAATTCCAACATCATCATCAAGGTCTCTAATTGTAAATCGACGGTTTGCAAGCACCAAATCTTTTAAATTTTGGACGTGAGTTTCGTCGGTTGAGGTTGATGATGGACCAGTTCTTCGTCTTCAACGCGTTCTCTGCCATTTTTGAACTGTTTATAAAACTTGTAAACATTTCTTTCCGATATAAGAATGCTTACAGAATGACTTCTGCATTTAATTCAGACATTTCGAAAATTCCGGAATCTGTTTTAGCGTCTCACAAAGTCAAGTTAACTCAAACACTAATGAATATTTTCACTTCAAATTTCCCACAGATACCAAGGACAGTGCCAGCAACCTAAAAGAAAAAAATGAAATTCCATAAGCCCCGGAAATTTTAAATGGAAAATCGGTCTTACGTTTTGGACACAGTAGTACAAAGACAAAGAAATAAATTTAAATCACGACTTTTAATTTCCCTATGTGTTTTTATAAGATCATTTATTATTGTTAAGGGTTTTTTTTTTACAAAGAAAGAGTTTTTTCATCAAAATACATTTATACTTTTTTTTTTTACAATAATTCTAATAACTTATTTCCTCACGTCTTTCAACTTTTATAAAATTTTAGTAAATTATTCCCTTCCCTTTAAATTGATTAAATTTTTACTCTAAATTCCCTATATTAAATTATAACATTCAAAGAAAAGTATTTTAAATTTTTCTACAATAAAAGTGAGGGATGTATTATATTTTCTTCCCTTCTGCTCCTGTATTTCTATTAAAATTGAAGGTGATTTAAATTTTTCCCTTATCCATAACTTATCAGCATCAGAGTCATGTTCTTGAAATGAAGTTTCAAACCTTTCGAATACTTCAGTTCAGGAAAAGGAAACGAACTATAAAATATACGTGACTAGTTTACTGCTGAAATTGAAGTCTAGAAAACTCAAAACCTTTCAGTCGTTTACTTCAAAGGAATCTGAAATCGGTCGACCACCTAAAAAGAGCGACTAACATTCTGACTATAACTCTTAAATTCTTTTGAATAATTTCGTATTAATTTGTGAGAAAATATGATGCGCTCAAAGGGTAAGAGGAAAGAAACATTTCAATCCAACAACTATTGCATTAAGTTTCAATTTCAATACATCTAAGACATTTTATGTCGACTCTTTCTCATTTTCTCTTTCTTTTTCCTTATTTGTATGTTATATATTGCTATAAGAATCATAGGCACATATATATAACTAAAATACGATAATGGGGTAGAAATTAAAATGAAGTAAAAATAGTGTAAAGTGTCAATATTGTCTATCCTATGTTTAAACAGATCAATTTATTTAATGGCCAACATTTTAATCAAATGAGATGGATAGATAGATAGATGAAAATTTATAACAGTAAAATTTAAAAATACTAATGATATATTTTAGAAATTTAAAATAAAAATGCAACACGTCTATATGTATAGACGTCTTTATATGTATAGACGTGTTTTGTCTATATGTATAGACAAAAAGATGTTGTATTACATCATTTGAAACAATATATGTAAAACATTGAATTCACTATTCTCAAAAATATTTACAATTTGCTTGAGCATTTTGTTTACAGCTTCAACAATTTATAAAACGAGAAAAATAAGATAGTAAGTTATATTTCTTTTACATGTAACAAAAACACAAAAAATTTCATTGTATACAGAATTATCCACAACCTTATAGTAAAAGTAAATTTATTTAATTAAACTTTATTTATAAATAAAACTAGTCTGAAACATTCAACACGGTCATCATTAGTTACATGAAAAATATTCAAGGGATAATCTATTGCCAACCAAAATTGCTACAGTATACACACGGAAATGTTTCGAATGTTTTTGTCTTCATATCATTATTAGCTACAGGTAGAGAGTACACGCAAATCTTTCAAATATCCCCACGGAAAACAAAATACATGGCGTGACATATGGTTATCTCTGTTGGCCATTTCCATCTGTTTAGATAAACTTGGATAGTATTTTCATTTTTCAAATGTTTTTTGCAACTCTTGATTTAATTTCAAATTTTAAGCAAATAAAAAAAACATTTCGTAAAAAAATGGAGAAAAATATTCTTGTGCTGCTGTTAAATGCACACGCAATAAAACTTTAATATTTTATTTCTTTCAGGCATTATTGAGTACCAAAGATAATTTTCATACTTCCTGTACATAATTTTACTATATAAAATCCGTAAACTGATAATTTACTATTTAGAATTCGTAAAAATAATTTATTATATGAAATTTATAAAATGATAAATATTGGCACAAAAGATTTTCATTTTACTTATGAATACCAATTGCAATTATTACTTATTGCACCGCGTAATTTATCAAGTTTAATAGCTAATAATGTGATTAAATTACCTTAGAATAGTAAGATCAAGCTCACAATAGTCGCTTAAAAATTAATAAATATGCCGCATTGAATGATTATGTTACAAATATTACACTCTCTTAAAATTTTCATTTGAATCGTAGACACTTTTAAAATTCTGAATTGATGAAATAAAACCCCACTACGACTAAAAATACTGTTGTATTGATCTTTGAAATACTTAAAATTAATACTAAAAATAATTTTCGCTGTTTAAAATATTTTTAAATTTTTATCAATAGTCGTTTATGCTCGGATTTATTTATGTTAACTTAATCGTATATACTGTTAATAAAAAATGATAGGGCCTTTTAATTTCCTTTTGAAGTTTTGTAAGGATTTTTAATTTGAAGCTTTGATGAATGATGTTTTTAAGTATAAGATGAATTTGTACACAACACATCTTTGCACTTTTTAATTAAAAGCTTTTCTGTATAACTTGGATTGGCAGTTCCCTAATACGGTAATTTATCATCATTGAAATAAAAATCCCAAAAACTTTCTTAATAAATATTTAAGCTTAGAAGATTATAAAATTGTATTATTTCTTAAGATTAAAAACAAATTTTAAAAATGTATAGAATTAATACGATTAAAAATATTCATTTATACAAAATTAATCAAAATTAAATAAATTTATATTAAATCCTTTACATGGTAGATTTCTATTTTAATATTTTGTGCATTAATACGTTAAATGAAGATAGAATAATTAATAAATTAATAAATTATTCTAAATTAATTCTGTAAATATTTATATAATCCCGTGACAATTAAAATATTCCTTCATTGTGATATGTAGAAAATTTATTTAAATATTTAATGAAGATTTAAACTGATATAAAAATATATTTTACCAAAAATATATTTGTGAGTATATATGGATTTGATTGATAAAATGTTTTAAAAATTAAGTACAAAAATATGTGGACAAATCACGCTTCGCCTTAAACCATAAATATTAAGAGTACTCATAAGGATGAAAATACACTCATGTCCATAAATTAAGGATAATGAAGTTCAGAAAAGAAAGAGACAGAAGCAAAACAAATTTGACTTATTTGTAAAGTCTATTTATTAAACAAAAGATAAAAGAGCAAAAAAGATGCTATATGTTTGACATAATTAATAAAAATTGCGATTTTTACTCCCTGGAGCAAATTTCAAAAAAGAACCTATTTACAAAAAACAGTATAACATGGTTAGTATGATGGTTAATATGGAGTATGTATCCCGGACGATGCAATACAGGCCTTACAACGCCTAGGCATGCTGAGTATCAAATTATCAATCTGATCTTGGGGAATATTACACCACTCATCAAGCAATGCCTCCGAAGTTCCGGTTGACAGGTGGGAGGGGGTTGACGGGCTGCAATTCGTCGACCAAGCATATCCACACATGCTCTATTGGATTCAAGTCCGGTGAGTATGCTGGCCAATCCATACGGGTGATATCCTCCAATTGAAGGCAGTCGTCTACAATGTTTGCACGGTGAGGACGAGCGTTGTCATCCATAAACAGAAATTCAGCACCCATGGTGCCCCGAAACAAACGTACATGTTGTTCCAGAATGACATCCCGATAGATGTGGCCTGTCATCGTTACACTCTGAACATGCAGGTCAGTTCTGGAACCAAGAATAATTCCTCCCCAAACGAGCCATCCTGCACCACCGTAATGGTGTCGTTCAATGGTGTTCTCTTGGTGGTAACGGGTACCTGTCGCTCTCCATATGAAAGTCCGGCGAGAATCAGACTGCAAACTAAACCTGGACTCGTCGGAAAACATCACAGCAGACCACTGTTGCGGTGTCCACAATGCATGCTCTCTACTCCACGTTAATCGCAGGCGACAGTGAGTTGCGGTAAGTGGAACACATCTGACAGTCCTACGAGCATATAGACCAATGTGCCCTTAGCGTCTGTACACGGTCTGCCTTGAAACTGTCGTACCGGTAGCTGAAGAGATCTGACGAGACAGGTCTGATGCTGTGCTCCGTCTGTTTCTTTTGGCAGTAACTGCTAAATACCGGTCCTCATTCGGCGTTGTAACTCGGGGACGCCCTGTGCTGTAACATCTACTCACATTACCATCATCTTGGAATCGTTGCCAAAGCCTGGAGATGACACTCTGGGCAATTCCAAGTTCCTCGGATACTTCCAGCTGGGTACGTCCACATTCCAGTCGTCCAATAATTCTACCACGTCAAAAATCATCCAAATGCTTCCTTTGTGCCATAACTATGCGGTTATTGCACTGAAAGGCTTTTAAAACGCTTGTGAACAATTTTACTTCTTTGCCACCATTCCTTATATACCCCCTCTCTTACACTGTCGTCATTGTGACGTACTATCCGCGCCATCTGGTGGTTTCCTGTAATTTGCATATTCTTCTTCAAGATGTGTATGATAATTCTACAGGTGAAATTTTTATTTTTAGAGTACAATTTCTGTGTGATTCTGAATTATCCTTAATTTATGGACATGAGTGTATGTACATTTTCATATAAGGAATCTAATGTTAAATATCTTGCATCTTTAAAAATAAGATTTGGTAAGCCGTCACCTTTCAGTTTCAAAGTCAGTTGCCAGAAAGTTGCTTCAATAGTGCTTAAATAATAATAAATGAACTTTTTAGAAAAATTGTAGTGATGTTAATGATAAAAAAATGTTTATACTGTTAAGTATATTGTAATTACTATTATCAATAAATCAAAATTAATTAGCAATCTAAAAAGGTGAATTTTTCAGTTAGGAAGATAAAATCTTTCTAGAATTTTCAATGCAATTTTGCAAAAAATAATTAATTGCGTAATAATCTACGGCACATGAAATTTTGATTTTAGTTGATATTATTAATTACTTATATACCGCTTATATACGGCTCCAATGCTCTTATGAATGACTCTGGTAAAATTACAGCAGTAAATGCGCAATTCTTTTATGATAGATACCAGGGTGGAAACTAAATTTGAAGTTCAGGCTTCATGAGAGAAACTGCAAATTAAAGAAGAATGGCTTTCATATAGATCCTAATTAAAATTTTAATTTCATAGATTATTTAAAGTTATTTTACTAAAGTTTTTAATTAAATAATTATTTTACTAAAACCATTAATTTAAAAATAATTCACTTTGAACTTTGAACATAGATTCATAGAAAATAAAAACAATATAAATATTAATTAGAGCATCATGCACACATCGCGTTGTAATTTTTTCAAAGTAGAATATTTTCAAATAAATGCCAATATCTCAAAACATAATTTTCGAAATAAAAATTTAAATATAAAGAAAACATTAACCCAAAGAAGATGAATTCAAATAATCTTATTATAAGTATCATTTTTTTCTAGAAACTATGCCAATAGGCTACATAGAATGAAATAAGAAAATAAATGTTTGTTGGGAAAATACAGCCTTTTGAAAAACACGAAGAAAAATCAAATATTAAAATTTTCAGAATATTTAAAGGCGAAATTTAAAAATGGCGATGACGACTATGATATTCAATAATTTATTGATTGATGTCAATTGATCACGGAAGGAAGAGGCGATTGGTCGTTTGAGTTATAAAAAGGCCTTCATCAATATGAATATTTATCTTTTCTAACCTCTGTTAAATGTTATTATTCAGAGAAAATAAAAAAAAAATACTTTTGATAACAATAAATCAGAATTAAAAATTAAATTTAATATAAAAAAAAAAAACAACTAAATAACTTCTGATGGAAATACATCCGTTGCTGATAGTATGTAAAATATTTTGAAACATTTCTTAAATAAATTTTAACAAAGCTTTTATCATTAATCTTAAGGCTGCGTTTTAATATTTGGTATTATCATCTTTGAATTGAATGATTATATCGACTGATTCGGATATTTTTTACAAGAATTTATATCTCTCTTGCCCTTTTCTATCATTATATATTTTCAGAGATTGTTGTTAAGATAAATTTAAAACTCTCTAAAACACTCTGCATTATTTTCGCTTTCTATTAGAACTGTGGTGGCCGGTTTAAAATGCCAATCTTGTTGTCGAAAATGCTTCACTTACATCATGAACACTTAAATTGTGATCGAAATCATTCATCAAGCGAATACTTCCTGTTACTTCCTTGCATGAGTTAGCACAGTGTACACATCGGTTCTTGTACCTCTATCGCTATTTATGTAAGTAGTCATTTATTATTTATTAAATACAATTAAGAAAAGCATTATTGAAATATAATTTGAATTCTGCAAACATATTGGAAGTATTAGATGTCTAGAAATAATATTTGTATTACTAACTATAAATATTTCTCATGGAAATACTTTCTGATTGCTTTGCTGAACTTGAAAGGTAAGAAAAATTAAATGAGTAATTTTACGAATTGATTATTAAGATAGTTATGCCGTTCGTTAATTTCTAGAAAAGAAACTTATAATTTTGAAATGACGGATGGTGTTGAATAGTAAAAGGGTAATTCATTTTGTTAAATAAAAATGCTGTGTTTCAGGAAGATCAATTACTAAGATTTTAACGATATTAGAATGAGAATAAAAAAAAAATTTGGAAATAGATATAAATAAATTAGAAAAATTCAATTGAAAAAATATTTATAAATATGTTTCTCTGGAAGAATCAATAATGAATTAGAACAACCTTACAAGAAAGAAGATATTAAAATTGAAATTAAAACTACATATGAACATAATAAAAATGTTGCTCTTTTCGTGCAAATAAAAAATTATCTTGTTAAAATTATCTTGTTACTAATGTGTAAACAAATGTTGAACACTTGCCGAGCAAAGTACCTAGCGAAATGAGTCGAAGTAAATGGATAGAGTACCAATAAAACTGCCAAAATTCTGTATTTCTAAATTTTATGGTGATATAAATAGTAATATATAATAGTTAGAATAGTTTCGAGTCTGCCTTAAAGAACAATGGCTTATTAGATAAATTGGATAAATCTTAAAACACATTTGAGTGGTACTGCCTTGAATGCTGTCTAATGGTTTTTTATTTCTGCTTCTACATATGATTTTGCAATTAATTTGTTAAAGAAAAGATTTGCAAAAAAAAATCATTTTTAATACATACACCTATGAAGAATGTTTTTATATAAACCCATTAAGAAGCTCAAATGATTTTTTTTGCTTTTAAAAAATTTAAGACAAAATTTCAATAAATTGAAGAAGCTCAGAAAGCCTAGATTTAAAAATGGAAAATTATTTCTCCATTCTAAGTCAAACAATTTTAAACTACCTTCCCCAAGATATTCTTTTAGAATTTAATAAAACTTAAACCGAACATGCGTATAATGATATTAAAGAAGTACTGAAATTTTTGGTACCTTGGACTTGGAATCAAGATAACATGCTGATGTTAAATAATTTTTGCAATGTTTTTGATTTCCGATTACAAGCGATTTCGATCTTGGTTTTCTGTCTACAAAACTTCAGCAGTCGAAATATAAAAACAATAAACAATAAACCTGGAAAAGAACAATAAACAATAAATCTGAAAAAAACAATAAAAACAAACAATAAACCTGGAAAATTAAATTATTCCTTCATTTGTATAATTGATTTCAACCCATGCCAACAGAAATGAAAATATATCAAGATTTCTTTCAATGAATCATCAGATTATTTTAGTTCTAATTGTGAATAAACGATTAATTTATCTTTAGACGAAAGAAAAATATTCTGATGAAAGAAAAGAACTTGCTTTAAATGTTTCGGAATAAAAACAACAACATATTTCTCGTTTTTTTGTTAGAGTAACGTCATTTTTTCACACTGTTATGAAGAGCATTTTTTCGTTATTGTGTTTTTCAAAATATGAACAAAAACAGGAGGAATCTTCTCACAAAACAATAATCTTTGAATAAAGCTAATTTACTAACATATATCGTACGAATTAAGAATAAAAACATAAAGCATTATATTCATATAATAATTGATTCCTGATAGCATGAAAGTTTTTATATCAATATTTGGTGCTGAAAATAGGGTTTTGATATCAAAGGAAAATAATTGGATTATTCGGAGGAACAGACATAACTGAATGCCATAATGGTTATTTGATAAAATGTAGTAGTTTGCATAAGGTAAATAATATTAAAGTTGAAGTAATGCATCAAAATAAATTTATTCATCAATTCCAGAAATTAGAATTTCGAGTTGTATAAACAATTTGAAAGATAAAATAATTTTTTTTTTTTAAGTCACACTTCTCCTAAAAGCAAAACTTGATTGCATGAATAAAATACTAATGCGATTCGTGTTTTATTGAGAGCACATGTTGCCAGAAAATTATGTACATAACAAAGAGAACATCTTCCTTGTGAATAAGTAGCTGTTCACAAAATTCTGTGATAGACAGTAACGGAAAAATTGCTGATACCAAGTTTATACAATTCTCTTCTTGTCCTGTGGTTACACAATAAGTTAATATTATGAAAGTATGGAACTTAGATGCTTTGGATATATTAGATCCTAGCGAAAAGCAATCGAAAGAAGAAACGCAGAACTTAGTTTTGGATTATTTAGACCCAACAGTCAGCAGAGGAAATGATGGTAGATATATACTATATCTTCCTTACATATGTAAATAGACACCCCTCAAATCCTGACCGTAAATATTTGGCCCAGAACTGTTAGAAAGGGGAAGTCACAGAATCTTTTAAAAAGGTCTGAACAAGGGTTCATAGAATGAGAAGAAGAGAGTGATATAGAAGAAATAGTACCTGATCCAAATTAATATGAAATATCAAATATACACTATTTTTTTCACCGAGCAGTCATAAAGGGAAACTCTGTTACCAATGTAAGACTATAATAGATAAAATACGAAATAATATAAGTTGTTGATGATTCAGCTTTTGTTAGTAATTCTTTTTCCTCAAATTATTGTATTGAAAAAGTATCCAATCTTATTGAGCTGATTCCAGCTGGTTTGAACCAATTTAGATCAAATAGCATTGTTGCATTACTGATAGTAGAAGAGCAGCTCTATAAATAGCTTTACATGAACGGGACAGAGACTATTTATATTTCTTATGGTGTAAAAGGTGATCCAGAAAACGAAATTATTTACTGACATTTTTTAGAGTTGTTTTTGGCATTAATTGGAATTTCCTTTTGTTAGCTGTAACTCTTGTACATCATTTGTAGCAAACACTTAAAGAACTTAAAGAGATAGTGAAAAGTTTAAAGATTTTTTTGTACGGTGAACAATTGCGTGGCAAGCGTTAATTTAAAAGAACTGAAATATTTTCTTAACGAATTACATAAAATATTAAAATCAGCTAAATTTCATCTACGTGGTTGGAAACATAGTAAATATAACGGAAACATATTAAATCAAGCGAAAATCGAAGAAACACATGAAAATGATGTAGAAATTTGTTTATTAAGACTATATCGAAATATAGTTGAAGATACTTTATCGTGCGATTTTAGAAAATTTAAATTAGAAGATGAATCTATTACAAAAATAAATATTGCTATTAGCCAATAGGATCCGATTGGGTTCTCCTGCCCTGTGACATAATTTTCGAAGAACATACTTCAAAAGTGCTAAAAATCCATGATTCTTGTACACCCAGCAGCCAGAAAACATTGTAAAGATATTTAAGAAGTATAAAAACTAAGTCATTCAATTAATAAAACTTCTATACCTAGAAGATTATCCGGATTATCATTAATCAGAGAAAATATTTATGCATGTTTTTGGTGATGCTTGCAAAACATCTTATGTTGCTTACATTTTTTAAGAATTGAGTTTAAAAATGAAGTGATTTGCTAACTTGTGCAAAGCTAGACGCAAAGCCTCTCTTCTAAAGTAAATAAATATCGTGGTATTAGAATTACTAGCCTATTATATTTAAGAAAGACTGGCTGATACTGTTAAGAAATATTCTTTCAAGATGTTGATGCATATTATTGGTCAGACTTTATGGACGCTTCACATTAGATCAAGAAAGAAAAAAAAGGGATGACATTTGTTGAAAATTGTGACAAATAAATTCTAAAATTATCTGAAAAAAAATTCGCTGAAATTTGTACTTGGTCATCAAAATGCATCTTATCTTTCTTCATGAGTTTGCAATGCTGAAGAGTTGGTAAAATAACGATGCTGGGAGGGACCTAATTGACTCTATCAGTCTGGTGTAAAAAGTGACCTATTTCTAAAGTGTCTCCCTAATTTAGAAGTTGTTTTTACTAAAAAAAAAAAAAGAAAAATTTTGTATCTGTATTTAACAGCGAAACTGATAATTTGGGATTCCTCTAAGAATTTCGCCTTACAGAAAGATCAAAAGAATTATGGTGTGGATACATCGTTTAACTAGCAGCATCATAAAAAGAAAATTGCAAGATTTTTTTTTAATTTAAGAGTTGAAAAGAGTGTGATTAAGTTAAGAAAAAAAATTTAAGCTAAGTTCAAATAAAAACCTTTAAAAATAATTATCTTCCGATGCAGACCTATTTAGATTCCGATGAACTCCTTTAGAGTTAAAACAAAAATTATACAAACTAAAGAACGAGAAGTTTCCATTGTCTAATTTTGCTACGTAAGAATCCTGAGATCTGATCCCAAGCGATTGGACTTAAGAGTTTTGAATTTCCTTGTTCTGCTGAAACTCAAATGTTAGAGAGTGGAGTATGCTTCATTGGCATCAGGATTAATTAAACATTAACCGACACGAACACTTTCTATCACTTCCTTATATGAATCCTCCCTGTGTAAACACAGACTTTTGTAACTTTCTCGCTATTTATAAAAGTCGTTATTTGTTTAAAATTTTAGAAAAGCATTATAGAAATATAATTTGAATGCTACAAACGTATTAGAAGTATTCGATGTTTAGAAATATAATTTGACTGAGTAACTAAAAACCGACCATTATAGTCACTGAACTTAAATTAAGAAAAATTAATTAATTAAGAAAGAAAAGACTTAAGAAAATTAATTTTATAGTTTAAAGTAATTTTATAGTTTTTACAAATTGATTAGTAATATAATACTTGTTATTCGAAATTCACCTTATTTAAGGTCGTGATGTATGACTTATGGAATTATCGCGCTGAAATTTGAGATGATCAATGTTAATATCATCAATAATTTTATAACTATAGGAATCTAATTTACTCTACAGGGACGTTGATTATTTATACCTACTCACACCACATTCAATTGAAAAGCGATTTATATTTCATCATCAACCACCATTCAGGCTTACATCATTTTAATTTCTTTTCAACATCTTACGATGAGAATCATACAGGCTGAATTATATTTATGTCCTATTATTATATGTCAGTTGAAATGCGACAATTATATTAAAATTTTAAAAGGGACAGAAAAAGAAAGACACTTTCTAAGAGACTGGTTAAAACTATTCATACATCTTAGAAGAAGCATTATTTTGTGAAAACGAGTACTACCACGAAGGTTACCTGAAAATTGTATCCATCGAACTGTAGAATATTTCATTAATTTTTCATTGTAAAATATTTTTGAGCTAAAAAAAGACGATGTATTTTATTTTATATTCCAACTTTATATTAAAATACTCAACAACTATTTGTAAAAGAAGAAAAAAAAACATATCGCAAAATAGTAATTTCCCACATTTTTGGGGGGATTTTGACTGAAATGTATATTAATCCAGGATTATTATGATTACTGTTGCTAAGAAAAAAAATGTTTGCTAAAATTTATCATTTTAGATGTACACATGCCAACTCTATGCCAATGTTTGTAAAAAACTGGTTTTTATCTATCATAAAATTAATTAAAAAGCTTTACTATTTCATTAATATCAAAATATAATTTGTTAAATTTAAACTTTAACTAAACTTTTTTTAAAAACCATTTAAAGTAAAATTGAAAATTATTGTATTTAGTCTAATGTTAAAAGAAGCACAACAAAAGTTTATAAACTTGTAATAGAAACGTACTACTTTCAGTGTCTACGACAATATATCCTTTTATTGCTAAATCTTGCATTTTAGAGGAGCATTTTCCTTTCTATAACCCAAATTTATGAAGGGTAAATCATTGATTAAAGTAACAGTAAAAATAAAAATCTAGAGACCTCTTCGTAAAAAGTTTGTTTTCCGAACCATAAAGAAGTTCTGTCATGAAATTTTGTTATTTTTAACTTTATGGAAGCCGTAATCTATTACAATACAGATTTTTGCAATAAATAAATCGATGTACATTTTCTTGAGCATCTATAAAAAGTAATTCAAAATGCTTTTATATTTCATTTAATAGACAATAAACTAACTACTAATTCGATTATGCAGGGTGTTCGGATGATCCTCATAAACTGTAGAGGGCGAGAATCCTCTGTCGGGGTACATAAAAATTGCTTAAAGAACCATATCTATATGATGCATAGTTTTCAAGAAGAGTATTAAAAAAGTACGCCGTTCCATCCATGAAAAACGAGGTTTAATGAAATAGAAACAGCGGTAAATGTATAAGACATGGTATTTACATAGAAAGATGATAAAAATGAACACCATTAATATCAAGACATATATGGGCGTGACGTACTGTGGCTAATTGCATACGATCTAACAACCTTATGCCCACAAAAGTGAAGACAATATGTAAGCGAATAACTAGTCGACAACTAATATAACTAACTAATTCAACTAATATAACTAGAATAACTAACGAAAATCTAGTTCAGTAGTAATTGTTATTTAATATATCATTTATTTAATATATCAATTATTCAATATATCATTTCCTTCAGGAAAAATCAATGTAGTCAAATCTCAAGATTGTGGCAGCAAAAACAAAATCGGATTTTTGTCATTCATCCTGCCGATGACATTAGCATCGAAATGAAGGTGTGACGGATGATGATAGGTATATTTCCTCGTAGTTCATAATACATTGTAATTTCATTAACTTGAAATTAAAGAACATATACATTATCAATATGCAATTCTCAAACAATATACATTATCAACATGCACAGATTGCTGATAATTTCAAGCACCACGAACTCACTGACCATTGTTCATGCGCATAAGAGACACATACATATCGTCTAACTATCTTTAGACTATTTTACACAAGCTTAAAGGCATAATTTTTATTTTTAACCTAATTTCCTTCAATCATTTTGTTTTCTATCCGTTCTCCAGTTTCACATGAGTGTATTAAAATTCACCTCACTTTCCGTGTACCGGATGTGATGTAATGCTTCTTTTGTATTTTTCTTGAAAATTATGCATTGTAGAGATATGGTTTTTTATGCAATTTTTATGTATTCCATGCAAGGGTTCGCACCCTGAACAGTTTATGAAGTATTACCCGTATGCTTTGTATACTATATTTAGGTTCATAACCGATACTTTTTAATGTTTTCTAAAAATTTTAACACTCAGCTAGGCGTGCCTGATTTGACTGATGAAAGTGTGAGAAATTACTCGTTTTACAAGAGAAAGGAAAATCTTACGTTCTTGACTTTCGCAGTTTATTTACTTAAAGCCGCACCCTTATCTAGAAAGCAGTTCAGCTTAATTTGTAATAAAGAAAACATTGTAGGTACACTTAAAAAGTTAATTAATTTTAATGTTTAGTTACTTTGAAAAGCATGTGCAGTGACCTCTATTTGCTTCACGTTTTAATTTTTAATTTTTCTATAGCCTATCGTCTATCAATTTTTATTGAGAACGATTAAATGTCTTTAAATTTTGTTAAATTTTAATCCAGAAGTACTCCTTTATTATTATTAAATTTAAAGTTTTTGATTTATTTTTAAGTTTTTATTTCTTTAATTATATATTTTATGTTAAAAGTATTAATTAGTTTTTCGTACATGGAGGTCTAGTAGCTCTTAAAAACTGCACTGATACTCTTAAAGCAAAACATCTATTGCTGTTGTATCATTTGCACTCATTCAAAGCTTTGCAATACACCAGAGTCCAATAACACAGACCTTTAATTTCGTTTCGATACCAGATTGTGTACGTCAGATTTAGGATAATTATTAGAACAGTTCATTTAAATAAAAAGACCAAACATTTCTTAGATGCGAATGTTCCAAAGATATTTAAATTCGTCATTGCATTTTATTTAGTTATGCAATAAAGAACTGGATAAAAAAAGATGCTGAGCAGAATGTAATTGAAACAATTGAGGAACCATTATGCCATTGAAATATATTACACTGGCTCAGAACACATGGACGACATTATTCAAAATATTTTTTATACAGGCAGAGATGGTGTTACGAAATGAGAAAAATAATTTCGAAGAAAAAGTATGGCAGTTTAAGTGTCGAGTAATATAAATATCAGAAATGCAATGAAATACGTATAGATATATATGGTGCTTAGAATTGTTTTTTTTTACTAGAGAAATATGAGTAAATTTAATTTGTGCAAATAATTATATTACTTTATCTGTTAAAAAATTGATTAAAGGTAGGAAAGAGTTTTATAGATTTTACTTAAGCAAAAGTTTTCACCAGTTTAGTATTTCTTAGCTCGTTTTTCAAAATCAATATTGAAAATAAATATATACTAGGGCTTAAATTTAGAGGATATAAAACTTGTAAATAAATAATAAAATGAAATCATACTTAAAGAAATAAACTAATTCACAATGACAAAGAACAAATTTTATCTGTCAAAAAGGAGTTGGTCTGATGTTATACATTTTTAGGAGCATTCTATGAAGTATTATAGATATCAAAAAACCAAATTTATACAAGTTTCACTTCTCCTTTCTGATTAGAAGTGATTGCAGCGTTAGTGTGGTTTCCAGGATCTCACAGCTGTGCAAATCAATATATATCCTTAACAAAAATTAAAAGAAAATTATTTTTTATGATAATTTTTTAATCTATTTAATTGTATTTTCAAATTAATAATTTACTGACATTTAAAAAAGCTGAATTTGATCAAAATGATGTATAGAAATTTCAACTGTCTTTAGATTCCTTAATAAGCCATATTTCAATTTTACTAATAAATATTTGAGGGTTTCTGTAAGTTATTAATGTGGATTTTTACTAAAGCTGTCCATATAAGAATATTTTCTGAATCCAAATCGGTATGATGCTTTTTTAATTGCTTAGAAACGTTTCTATTGACACATCTTACAAAACGTCTTTTAACTCATAGGTTGAAATCCTCAGACATTTGTGAAATAACTACCATTTCTAAAACTTTTACTTTATTCAAGTAACGAATTCGGGATAATGTTGCAAAAACACTGGAAAAGTTTACGGAAATTAACTGAAGTAAAAGAGATAATTCCTATTGATTATTCTATCCGCTTTAGGGAGTTTTCTTGACATTAAATCAAAAGATGAAAATTCGAATTTCCTACAATAAAAGAAACCTTAGATGCTAACTATGGAGAGATAAATTCTCTTAAAAGCTTACTGAAACTCACAATTCTAATATTTAATAATCAATTCATTTTGTAATATTTCTAAGTCCTAGCAAAGGAAGTAGAAACAGTGACAAACGAAGAAGTAAATAATTTTATGGAGCAAAAACGAAATTTTTGTAGTCAACTATCTAATTTTATAATATTTAAAAGCAATTTTTATTTTTAACTACACTCAGCATTTTCTGCTGATGAAAAAAAAAATGATCCATTTAAAAAAAAAAGATTTTTCTTTAGAACTCGAGAACCCGAAGAAGAAAAAAAAAAAGGTTCTGAAGGAAAAAAAAAATACTTTCTGACAAAAATTTGGAAAGACGAAAAACAACGAATTCGTAGTATAAAATATCAATTTATATTAAAAATGAACTTAATTCTAATTAACTTATCAGAACATTTTTAGTTTATTTTATAATGAGATGTAAAATCGATGAAACATTTAATATATATTATAAACTACTGTTAAATATAGTGCTTCCTGTTCAAAATTGACAAATCAAAAATTAAACAACTTTTTTTCTAATTTCGATGAAGAATCGATAAGCAATTTTCTATGTCGAAGCGAAATAATTAAAAAAAATATTGAATTAAAGTTAATGAAGCCGCGAATCATGTATAGAGATTTTTTTGCAACACATTTGAAGAAAAATAGATCTATTTATATTTATTATTTGTAATATAGTTGTAAAAAATAGAACTATTTACTTATTATATATAAATTTAGTTTTTAGACAATAAAAATTAATCTAAAGTAATATATTTCGGCTTCAATTCATTACTAGTACTTTCATTCATTCAATTCATTTCTAGTTTTTCTCACAATGTACTAAAACGAATTACATTACACTCACTCCGGAAAGTATTTTTCTAATTATCTTGTATCTTGTTAATTTATTTAAATGCTTAATCAAGAATATTATCTTTATTGTATTCAACTATGAATGTTTTAAAACTAAAAATTACTTAT
Organism: Caerostris extrusa; assembly: GCA_021605095.1. Classification (NCBI taxonomy): domain Eukaryota; kingdom Metazoa; phylum Arthropoda; class Arachnida; order Araneae; family Araneidae; genus Caerostris; species Caerostris extrusa. The sequence continues at coordinate 20,398 of BPLR01005876.1, forward strand.
TATATTTAAGCATTTATTTCAAAATGATATTTACAGTTCAATAAAAATTTCAAATTTCAATCCCTTTGTTATACAATACATTTGCTAAACAGTTACGGAAATACGATATACACTCTACGGTATATGTTTCAATTTGACAAATACAAGAGTAGCATTGACACATCAAATTAACGTTTCATAATTAAGCTGTCAGTTTTAAGGATTAAGTGAGTGAGCTCTTGATCACAAAATACTCTAGAAAGGAAAAATATTAATAAATTTTTAGTAGGTGTCATCTTCCTGCCGAATTATATTTTTAAATGATTTTTATGTATTTGAAATTCAGTATTTGTAAAATTTGAAAGTCTATACAAAATGTGTTGCATTTATTGTTTTCAAATTGAATTTTACTTAAATTAAGACAGTAATAAATACTTAAAATTACACAAGATTTTTAATAAAATTAATTTATGAAATTCCACAGAGATGCATGAATAGTGAGAACACTTTAAAAACTAACATATAATAAAGATACACAATAAAGCAAATTGATTTAGAATTTAATTTCGATTATAGAGACAGTGTTTGAATGACAATTGTGATTTTCTTTAGCACATAGATTCCTTTCTCTAGAGTTAACATAATTGTACATCAGTATAAATTCTAAATTCCATTATAAATAATTATATGAATGTAGGCAATTATAAATTACACAAGACATCCTTTTTAAAATACAGCATGACAGAAATATGTCTATATCAGCGATTCTCAAGCTGGTTAGGTACCCTCTGTTCCTTTCTCCTATCAATACAAAGTGTGCAAAAAATGACCGTAGAGCAACAAATAAAAACCAAACCTATCAGTAGGGCTAGGCTTCTTCGCCTCTTAAGTGTTGCTGCCTGATGTCCAATTGGCTAGTGCTCTGGCCTTTGCAATCACAGGCTTCAGGTTCGAATTCTAGTAGTTGCATGGATGTTTTGTTAGTGTTCGGAATCCACGTTAAGCGGTAGGTCCCAATCTAATTAGCCTAAAGTGTGCAAAAAAAAATGACTGTGGGGACAAACAAAACCTCTTAAGTGTTAGACCCCATGTCTCTGCCTAGAAGGTGTTAGGGCTTGGTGTTCTCTTAGCTGCCTGACTCTGAGTGCTTGACTGGCCTGAAGAAGCTCTCTCCGCAAGGCTATATTTATAACAAAGCCAATCTTCCCAATTCCTTCCTTTAAGAAACTTGATCTTCGATTAGGAGGTCAAAATAAGGGTCAGAGTGACCTCTTGACCTTGATTTTCCTTTTTCCTGTTACTTGTTTTTTCTCTCCACGAGAGATTTGCCTGATTGATCAATGCTTTTAAGAAATATTAAAAAAAAAAAAAAAAAAAAAAAATGAAATGTTTTTAAGGAAGGATTCCGGTTCTTTTGTTTGCTGTATAATTTCAGTAGAAATGCTTGGTTCGGTCAATGTGAAACAAATCCTCACAAATTGATTCGGTACAAAAAATTTTCTTACCTACAATTTAAATCATCCTGCAGAGAACCAGCATATCACTCCTAATGCCTCAAGAATATTAAAAAAAATTTACTATACCAACAAACAAAATCTTAGAGATTTGTAAATATAAAGCTTTAACTCCTGTTGATGTTCCTATCGCCCTAAAATATATCAAACACACCTAAAATTATTTGATGGAATAATCAGTTCGCAGGAAAATGTCTGAAAAGTCATAAAAACACAAAAGTCATCAGACATTTGAAAAACAAAGGCATGGATAAAAACAAAATTCAAAATATTAACTCTTAGAAATGATCCAATTACGAACAGCTCATTCTAAATAAAAGAAAATAACTCGTAAAAATTTTTGCACACGAAATTCCTCAACATAATTGCCTACACAAGCACTTACAGAGAAATAATACTACCAGTTATATTATTTAAGGAAAAATCCATAAAAAAAATATACAAGAAAACTTCTCATTAGAGTTACAAATAACGATGAAATTGAAATATTGCAAGAAGCCAATTTATATATTTTGAATTAAAATTTTTATTTCAAACATTGACCAAAAAGAAAATCTTGTTGCAATGATATTGATTATACAACATTGCAAATTGTTTTCAAACATCTTCCATCATAAATCATTATCTTTAAAATTTCAATAGATTCATTCCTCTCCCTCCCTGTTTCTTTAACGTTTTTGAGGTAAGATTCATTGCGTTATTCAATGAAAAAAAGTGAAGGCTCTTTGGAACATCAATTCTTTTTGACAATTATATCTACTTGCTACATTATGAAAGATTTTCAGGAAAATAATAAAAAGGATAATTTACAGACTTTGTCTAGTCCATCAATTCCATCTATTTAAATACGGATTTAGAGAAGAAAAATGTATTGATTTTGTTAAATTACCCAAATTATTGGACAGTAATAATAATTTTCAGTCTGGAGGAAAATATCCAATAATTATCTCGTTATACATTAAAAGGTATTGAGATGCATAAGGTAAATTCTTTACGGATTTTAAAATATCCACCCATAATTATCTAATTCATTTGTCTCTGATGGTTCTAAAATTGAAGTTGGTACTGGCTGCAAATTTTGCTCTTTAAAATATGACAAATCAATTAATGAATAGAAGTGAAAGTAATCAAAAACAACTTTATTCTTCAATTTGAACTTCTTGGTATAAAAAAAAAAAGCATAAGAATTTTCGAAATTTCTAAATACTACTGTATCAGTTTGACAGTCAGCCAATCAAATCCATTTGTCCTCCTTAATCCTAAAACCCTTATCTAATGGCCAGAGAAAGCTCTTAAACTAATAAGCTCTTAAACAATGACCCCATCTATCTGCAATGAATACAAGTGCATATAGAGTATCATGATCATGATCATGTATATAGCCTTTCTAAAGCAAGTGCTTTATACAGTGATGCAATTCGTCTTTAACATACAATTTTATTTTTAAATAAAATAATTATCTATTAGAGGATTTGTAACACGAATTATTGCAATATAAAGCGAAAAGTTTCGAAAATTATATCTAAAATCTCTAAAATACAGAGAATTCTTTTATAATGGAAAAAATTACATAGGCGGTAAATTTATATGCGAAATTAGACTCCTTATAAAATAATTCAACACTATGAAGGAATGACGCAACTAAGTTGAAATTTCCATTAAATGCAAATTATAGCGCGCTATACACGTAATTAAAATTCCAGAGTCGCCTTTCATGCATGGGCTGAACAACGCCCTCTGAACTGCTACAGAAACCGTATAAATAGAGGACTGTATCGGGACGTTGAAAATAGGCTATGCATATCTGCTTGTGATAAATGTTAGGTGAGTTGTAACTGTGCTTCTTCGACGAAAGAGGCCGATATTTCAACAACTTATGGAGTTTGAAAAAGAATTATCAGCCTTCATGTAGGAGGATTTTCTTATCGTTTAATGGCAGCTCATATGCAGCATAACAGCAGTAGTGATACGAATTTGGAAGTTGAGGACCGACGAGAAGCGTAAAACACGTAAATCGGGAGTGGACGCCTAAAGGTGGCGTCAACGCGCGTTGATAGACACTTGGGCTACATTTCGCTGAAGGATCGTTCAGCTTCATCTAGACCAGGGGTCTCCAAACTACGGCCCGCCAGTGTCATCAATTCGGCCCGCGACAGCGAATAACTTATTGTTGCTGTAATAAGTTGGATAAAAAAACATAGAATGATAATAACTCGGTTTTATTTACTTGCTAGGTAAAAGCTTTAATGACAAGCATAATATGCAGAAAAAATTTAACTAAAGCATAACAACTAACAAATAATTGAAATGAATCCCACTAACATTATAAACTAGTGAACATCCCGCGGTTACCCTCGGTAGTTATGTTGGGGTAAAAGAGTATCGCATATGTATGTATATCGATGTTTGGAATGTATATATCCTGAATCAAACATATGATTTTTTATCCTGAAAATACCCAGGAACGGAATAGTCTAGAAATTATAGATAATGGCAGAAAAATTAAAACGGTTTTGGCCCTTGGTACTTACTGGAGTAAACAGTATGGCCCTAAGGATGAAAAGTTTGGTGACCCCTGATCTAGACAGTTGACCACATGTTGGTTCACTGTCTTCACTGTTGGTGTATCACTATCTTCTTTGTCAATTTGTCGATGCCTACTGCACCATGGACTGCGTTCAAGAACTCCGTTATACAGGATACCTCTGACTCAAAACCATCGACTCCTGTGTGGAGATTGGTAACAAATGGTGTTTTCTGATAAATCCGCTTTAATTTGTGGTACCATATTGGCCGCATTCGTGTTAGACGCTATATCGGTGATTGCTACCTTTTGGAGTGCATTATTGAACGTCATAGTAGACGAACACCGATTTCTGAGTTTTCAGGAATGTAATTGCATATCCTGGACGATCTCAGCGGCTATAAATTGCGGTTAATCTTAACAGCAACGGGTAAATCAATGAAATGCTTTAGCCAATGCTGCATAAAGTCATTTCTTTCTTTCAAGACATACTTGGAGCTATCTTTTAAAGGGATAATGCCAGCCACATGTTGTAAGAAATGTTTAAAACTTTTTCAGTAGAACACATATGGATCCTTCCTTGGCTTGCTTATGCGCCGAATATACCACCTATTGAACATGTGAGGGATCTCGATGGTCAGCGTCTCACTCTTGATCCTCTTCCTACAGCTTCTGCAGATGAACTTTGGGTACGCATAAAACGATATGGGATGTTCTTCCCCAGGTAGACAATCAAAACTCCATGCCATGTCGTATAGTAGTTCTTGTAGGCGTAGTGTGGCTACACCAAATACTGATTTCGAACACCTAATATAGATTTTTAGTTTTGAAAATGTAATTATTAATTCGTAACAATACAAGTCGTTTGTGTATTAAATTTCATTTAATTCTGATGATGCATTCATAGTAATACAATTTTTTACAAATATGAGTTTATATTCATAAAAGTTCATAACTTGTTCTCCATGGTCATGATGTGATGAAAAGAGGTTCGTACAATGCTGTGGATATCTTATATACAACCCTCCTTAGTGAAGCCTTTTGCTTACAGATCATTTGCATAACAGCCCTACAGACATAGCTACAAAAAGAAGATCTGAAATATGTTGGTATAAAGTTCTATGCCTCCTTGTAGTTCGCTGCAAACATCGATCATTTGCTGCATATGTAGTTCAAAATATTTTTCTTCTATACTTTCTAGAAGCTGATTCTATTCTTAGAAATATAGTACACAATGTATGAATTACAAAATGTGTAGTATTCAAACAATTTTGCTTCATATGATCATCAATTCAATTGAGGGTTCGTCATCAAAAAATTTTTTAGATAAATTATATCAAATACTTATATCCAAACCAGGCTACTATCTTGATATTCACTTCATGCATTTTATACCTACCGATAATTTAGACGTGTTTAAAGCCTGTTTTCAGCTACATGTCACATGACATTAAAAGAAAAGCAGCTCAATTAAATTGTATATAACATTCTGATGTAGCATTACTTTTTACGTATATTGCGTTATTTTTAAGATTTTTAAAAGCCGTGTAACCCAAAATTTTCTTGATTTTTCCTTCGGATTTTTTTAGAAACGGGTACTTACTTTACATAATTAAACAATTATTATAATAAACAATTATTAAAATATATATTTATTTTGGATAATTAATCTGAAATTTGAAGTGATATCACTTACCTGAGGCAATTTGAAAACATAGTTCCTACGAAGATCAAATACATACCGATTCACGAAAAGTTTTGAAATATGGCGGTGTTTCTGTCACTTAATTTTCGCAATACTTCGCGAAATGCGTAATAATTATCAAGTTTCAGTAATTACTGTCATTCGTATGTCAAATACACTTCATGATTTGTGGCATTGTAGTTGCAAGAATTTTTTACTTCTTCACGTCCTAGATACACGGTAAAGTTAAATTCTGAATTTAACAGATGTAATCAATCTTAATGAGCCCCATGCTTTGTAGATACACGGAACTATTTGAATAATTCATACCTTGATGAAAATGCTAACAGTGTATAGAGAGATTAGTTAATATATATTCATAATTTCTTAACCATCATATAGCTGTAAGATCCGAAATTCCCGAGCTGGGATATAAATCCAAGATATAATTAAAAATGTTTGAAAATGTTACATATATATTGATGAGAATGAAATGCATGCTTCAAAAAGAAAGGAAATATTTATAATACCTGTTCAATTGTAAATGAAAAGTGTAACATATAATTTACTACTCATATATTATGAGTATGAAAATAGAGTAGAAATCAGAAAAAAAATAGAACGTATTTTATTATAGATTAATGCTGGGTAATAAAATCACACAAATTAAAAAGAACTCTGAAAAACCTTAAATAATGATCATTATCTGTTGAATATTTTCAATCTTTTGATGAATCAATATTAATATTTAATAATTGTTAGATAATAATTTTAGAAGATACTACATTGTAAATTCTCACAAATTATTATCTGCAAATAGTTATATTAATTGTTGATGAAATTATAAATTTTCGTAAAAATGTAGCCATTCAACCCAGCAAGCCTTCCTTAAGTTCATTTAACACTCCTAGAGGGGATAATATTATCAGTCCAGAGGCATTTGTCAGTTAACTCATACGAGAAGTAAGTACTCACATAAAATTCAAAACCACAGAATTTTAAATAATTTTTATTGTTTTTAATAAAGTGATGTCGTGAAAAACCACAAATTTACGTTAGACTTTTATTTATCAAGTACATTTAAAAATATACGAAAACCATGGCGGCTAATTTATCATTATATGCACAGAAATGAGGTATACAATATTAAATGCATCAAATACTCATATTAATAATACAATAAATGCAACAACTTATTGTTTTATCATCTATAATTGCAAAACTGAGATTGGAAGAAAATCGCTTATAAAAATTATAAGTGTTGTAGACTTATTATACATATTAAGAATATTTCCAAATAAAATATTCTTATTTCATAAATGCTATTGAAAACCACTGTACCTTGGCATTTTGAATCGAGATCGTCAATTGCAAATAAGTAGTACCTATGTTATAGACCCATATTTGGCATTTCTTCTAAGAGAGAGAGAGAGAGAGACTTTCTAGAGTTCGAACCTTCAATCTCTTA
>BPLR01005877.1:0-52405 GCA_021605095.1 Caerostris extrusa
CGTATAGTTTTTCAAAATTCTTTTCAAACTTTCTTGGTGACAGCAATTCGCCATTCTCGATGAAGAGTCACATGTCATTACCAGAAGCGGAAAGCGACACATTTATTTTCGAACAAAAGAACACACGATCGAAATGGAAACAGCGAAAACGATTTTTTTACATCGGAAAGAAGGTTTAGCTGAAAGTACACCTTTGAGTCAATATAGGCCTTTTACAAGAAGGAGCTGGCATATTTCTTTGACAGTGCAGCCAGTGATCGGATATCTTTTTTTGCACAATTTTTTTCTGTCTTAAAATTGTGCAGAACAGAATTGCCATGCTCAGCTTTTAACCATTTTGCCAGTTTAATTGAAGAATGACCAGTTTATGTGACAACTGAGATTAATCAAATATTTACGGTGGTTGGAGGGAAACAGTTTTTCTATTTTCATAATTTGTTCACAAGAAATATTGTCACTACTATTTTTATTTAATAATTAGCACTATTAGCTCATTTCACCCTCGATGTTGTGATTAAAGCATATTAGGTACACTGTTTTACACTTTCAAACTTATGTATATGCTAATATATTAGAAAATATAATTTTTTTGTCAAAATTGTAAGTTTAATAGTTTTAATAGTAAGTTAATTCTTAATATTTATTAATCTAAGATTGTAGTCAGAGATTTATTCAGCACTGTTTCTGCCTATTTACGTCACATAGAAGCCGTCAGATAATAGAAGCCTATCAGACAAGAACGATTATTTTAAAGAAGATGAAGACATATTAAATTGAGACCACTAAAAATGAAAATAACACGTCGCAGCCGTTCTGGAAATACATATAACATACTTCATAAAAATATTCAAGGAACAATTCCATATGCTGAAAACTGATTTTGTACTTCAGTTCGGCCCGACTCAGACCGCTTTACCTGGGCACCACAAACTTCACAAAAAGAATGAAATGAAAACATGAAAAAGACTTTCAGCCTCAACCATCTGAGACAGTCGTCTCAGAGAAAAGAGCTTTACTGGTCAGCTTGCTTCCCTCCACACAATGGTCTCTCTATCCGTCACACCAAAACTGGAGAGATGTCATTTTCGATTGTTCTTCAGTCTCAGCTTTCTTTGCGAGCCAGGAATTGCCAGTATTGTTATGTCACGTCAGAGGTTTTAGCGGCCATATTTATTTTCGAACAAAAAGAAACACACGACGAAATGGAAACAGCAGCATTTGTTTATTTTATCCTTCGAAAGAAGGTTCAGCTGCAACACCCAATATATCATTTTTTTGGCGAGCTGAGCGAGATTAATGAAAGATTTTCGATAGAAAGATACTTGACAAAGTGAGTCGCGACCAGATATCATTGTTTTTCACAATATTTTCTGTCTTCAACTTTGCCTTCTGTTTGGGACTTTAAGAAGAAAGTTAATGACCCCATTTGCAGCCACTCTTATACTCCACCGGGAAAGACCCTATCTTAAATGTTACGCTCATCACATACAATGCACACATGTCGAATACGTTCAAAATCTGGATACACACACAGTTTATTGATCACTTTAGTAACTTCTGAGATTAGTTAGTCACAGAAGTACAAATTTATTTAATACTTCAGGCATTTCACCATAACCTCTTCTAGCTGGGACATGGCACCCACAGTCTTTCGAGCCTACAGCAGCCAGGTGCTTATGGTCCTATTTACATAGCCTGATGCCCTGCGTATAATTCACTGCTCATAACTAATAGAAAACCTTCAGAGTTCATGGATTTATTTTGCTCATCACCACGTCGATGTGGCTCTTGGCTTCATTGTGCTCAAACTGTACAAAGTGTTTTTTTTACCGTAACCTTGGTTCATAACTTTCAGCTTCTGGGACCGGGGTCACTTGGTATTTGGCACCTATTATGGCCGGTGTATGGTTTGTCTCATAGCGTAACACAATTCAAAAGAGCAACATCCACCGGAAACTTTCACATAGCATTATTTCTCGAACATTTGTCACTGAACACACAATACTTGATTGAACACTACTGTGTTTTGGTCCAGGGCTGCCAGAAATCAGATCAACATACTCACCCATTTTCTCTGAAAGTAAACGAAGGCATAAATTGAATCACGTTTGCTAAAAATGGGAAACATCACCAAATGTCATTCTTGCAAATGTATCCATATAGCGCACAGGCTTCTTCGTGAAACAATCCATACTCAGGCTGGTCAAAAAGCTGACCAAGCTTTCAATCACGAGCTTCACAGCAAACAAATGAAAACATGAAAGGACTTTGTATTGGCCATTTATTTATTGAGCCACAGAGAAAGGTTATGTCATCATTTCCTCCAACATTGTCGATCTTCCTCTTTTCTAAATTCAACAACTAAACTGCTGAGTATTTACGCTTTTCGACATTCTTCCAAATCTCAGTTATGACAGGAATTGAAACTTTTCTGCCCTCGATGAAGGTTATACGCCCAGAGTGCATGGAGTGACAGTTGCAGTTTTCGAACAAGAGAACATTAATGATCGAAATGGAAACAAGAGATGAATATGAAAACGATTTTCTTTTTAACCGAGGGTAATACATACTTCTTAAGGAAATTAGATTACGGAAATGTTTTCGATGGAAGACTTGCCCAGTGAAGCCGTTATCAGATATCCTTTTCCTCAAATTTTTCACCTTAACCGCTTGTCATGAATTTAAGTATCTTAGTCCGTTTTTTCTATTCGATTTATTTCTCGACTCTATAATTATTTAAATTTAAGGAATGAAATTTGTTTATGTGACAGAATCATTATTCATGAAATATGAATAGCTTTTCTCTGTTTTTATATATTGTTCAATAAGAAACAGTGTCCACATCTGTCTATCTCTGTCACTCCCTCATTATCATAATCTACTATATATTCGTGTCATTTAGCGTTGTTTTTTTAAATGTGTATTTTGTCTCCAACTTGAGAGATAGATATGACCAGATGCTAGAGCACCGTCAGGCCAGCCCAGCCACAGTCGCCATAACCCCACAGTTACTTCCGCCTGAAAGCTCGGTTGTAAATATTGCAACCAGTATTCAGCCATTTTCGAACAGCCATAATGACTATTTCTATTATTTGATATTATTGCAGAATTTATTTGTTCGATACCATCGTTGAGTAAAAGCTTGCTTTCACTCCTCACAGACTCCAGATACCGCACAAGTGTTATTGCAGCTCGTATAATCAAAAATCCATGCTCCCTGAATATTATTCATGCATGTACAATTTTGCTTCAGAAAATATATTGCATGAAATTTATATTATTTCTCATGAGAAATAATCAAATGTATGTAAAGTATACTGATTGATTTCTGCTTGACTTGAATTGAACAAATATATTGAATGAAAGTTCTGAATCAAAAACACTGAACTTTTCATGCTTTCAGTTTGTGTCAACATGTTGTGGAGCTTGATTAAAGAATTTAAATGAAATGTGATCTACACAAGATAATATAATATAGACAATATAATTTTGAAGAAAGATGATGAATTTTATGATTTTTGAAATGTGTGAAATGAAGTAAACTCTGCAATTATTTGATATAATGATAACATTGTACCTTTATAAAAGGTATTATAATAGTTGCAAGGTGGAAAAATAAGGACATTTTATTTTAAAACTTTTGTTGTTTGAAAAACAAAGAATTTGAGTTATAATCTGAGTGATTTGAATATTGCTCGAAGAAAATTATAATGGGTACTTTTAAGTTGAAGCTTTCATTTTTAAAAGAAAACAATAAGTGTTTATTAATGAAGGAGAATTCTTTCAATAACATTTTATGTATGTACATTTGTTTCTTATTTTTCATTTAAAGTTGTTTTAATTATTTTTTATTTGGGCTTTATGTATTTTGTATTCAAAACATCATACAAAAATATTTCACTCGAAATGTTCAACCATGCAAAAAGTTTTCTTAACCGTCGAATAGAACATGGAAATAATCTAAATCTCATAAATACTTTCTTATTTTAGTTTTTAAACTGTGGAGTAACGTTCTCTGCTATTGAAAACGGTTTCTTGTTCATTCAGAAAATAATTTTCGAAACATGGGCCAAGCAACAATAAAGAACAACGAAAGGACTTGTAGTCTGTCACTCTTTTTTACTACTCATCTTCCTCTGGCTCCACAATGGTCTCCAAACTCACACTCACAAAACTGGAGAGACACTGTCATTTCTTTCGATTGGCTGTTCTTCCAAATCTCAGTTCTTGTGACAGTACTGGAAACTTTTGTCTCGATGGTTCATATGAGCCAAATACAACAGAAAGGGAAAGTGATACTATTACCCAAAGAACACGAAATGGAAATTCTGAAGAGATGTGAATGAAACGTTTCTTTTCTCTATTCAGAAAGAACACCTGGTCATTTTTTTAAGGAAGGCCAGATTGGTCGAAAGGCTCTCGATGGAAGACACGTGAAGTTGCGACATCATTTTTTTCAAAATTTTTTCCATATTTTCCTTTCTATATTTTCTGCTTGCGAAAAAGACGAACACAATTCCAAAGCTAATGTTCGCCTCTTTATTCGATTTTGCCCACTTTTATAATTTCATTTGGGGTTCTTAAGGAATGAAATATGTTTATGGGGGAATTAATCAAATATTTGGTCAGGAATGGGAACAATAGCTCCTTATCTCATTCAATAGCAATAGTCGCTAGTCTTTCATCCTTGATATATTTCTTCGTTTGTCAATTAGTACTATTAAAATATTTAGTTTTGAGTCAAAAGTGCATTTACTGAGCAGGCATAGTATTGTACTACGTATTTAGGTTGTTTTAAAGTAATGTTTTTGTAATAATTTGTATGTTTTATATTAGAAAATATACATTTGTTTAAAAATCAAAACCAAAATAGTTTGGAGTCAATGTTAACCTAGTCTGACTTCATCTAAAATCAGTTTCAAGTTTAACAGATTTGAATCTTTTCAAATGCTTACTATATAAATATAAAACTCAAAGATTTATATATGAGTTATACATTTCCACTCACACAGATAAGATATTTGACATGGGAAATATGTCAATGGTAAATTTTCTTGCAATGGGCTCTTCTAAATTCTTGCGATTATAAATGAAGTGGCATAAAGATCTCCTATTAAAAATATTTTAATTCAAACAACCAGCACCGATACCTGGAGCCAAAGATTGACTGAAAGGTCGAAAAGTCTACATTTCATTTTTATCAGTGTTCAGAATGCATACTATAAGTTGTCATGCTGTCAGTACAGTCAGGATAGGCAGAACAGACCCCCAAACCATCACAGACACATGAGGTGCTTCTCCAATGCCCTGACATCATGTTGTCAGACATGCAGATTTTGTATTTCTGCTTCTTGAAATCTTCACCATATGGAATGCGAGCAACACTATTCCCACCTTGATCAGCCTTCTGCTGTTACAAACACAGCAGTTAGAAGAGTTTGATTTTTCATAGAGACATGTCGCGAATTTTCTTTATTGCACAGCAGTGTTTACCTTCGCTTTCTTTGAATGCAAATGGTTGTCGAAATGATGAAGAGCAGATTCTTTATTATTGTTTTTTATTGAAATGGCGAAAATTGAGCAGTTTATCACCTTTTGTCATCGAATGTGAAGATAGAAATGGTTCGGGAAATATTTTCGAGAGTGCCTTCACAAATATATTGGAATCTCAACTGAAATGTAGAAATATCTGAGTTGCAGCCCGAAAAAACGACGAAAATAGGTTTTCATATGTATATTTTTCGATACATTTTTATATTTTATTAAATGAAATATTTAATATCAAATGCAGGGATAAGTATCACCCGAAGTTAATATAAAACCACAGATTAAAAATAGAGAAATAATATTAGACATGCAGTTAACAGCTTACGAGGATCTACCATTTGTTGTACATACCACTTACTATTAAAATACGCCTATTTTTATAATAAGGAAAAAGCACTATAACAGTAATACACAAGGTAATAATAGAATATAATAATACACTATTATCATCAATATTATATTACTTTCTTATTATCACAGGATAACTCGTGTAAATAGCGACTAACAGAAGTTATTTAATAATGATTACACTTACGTAATACGGATAAAAATTAATGTGTTCTACACTACAATTTACATCACTTATAAATAGTTCCACTAATTACCGATAAAATTTACTAATTTTTATAATTTTTTAATTATATTATTAGCCTTAAATATTTTTTTAAAAATATAAAATATTAAAATGCAATAATTTGAATATCATAGCCTGTAATAGATGCCGTCTTGTTAAAAATGTAGCACAGCACGAATAAAAATAAGTAATTATTTGTGGATTGCGGAAAATTTTACTTATAAACTTTTATTTGTAAACAAGTCTGATTTTTCACGAGATTTTTATTTATAGTGTGATTTAAATCTGACCTGAAACAGCTGCTGTGGAGTCAACGACACCAGCAAGTGATTGCAGTTCATTTGACTGCCTGGCTTTCAAAGAATAAAATATTACCTAATATCAAAATAGTATCTAAGGAAACAGCCCAGGCCTATAAAGAGCTGAACAGACTTCAGTTGTGAATTGGAAAATGATTCCTGTAGAATGGTCATTTAAATTTAGCTGGGAACATGGTCTGAGCTCAAAAACACTGATTGAAAGGTTGAAATTGTCTACACATCATTTTTGTCAGTAAAAGTGCACCATTTACTATATATTTGGGCCAGTGTCAGATACAGTGCGCATGTAGCAGTTCTAATCTTTTGAAGAGTCTAAAATCAGCTCAGTTTCAACAGTACAGACTGACATATGGTCTTTCTCAATAATTAAAAACAAAGATTTATATATGAATTGCAGCTTACTTGAATCTCACACAGAAATGTTAGAAAGATAGCATTTGGACAGGCATCGGTACTTTCTGTTGCAATGCATGTTGCCCGGATGCCTGGAATTCCAGAAGATTGGAGAAGGCTGAGTGTGTTACGTATTTTGCTCAATAAATTGCACCACGCAGCTATATATCGTTCTGTCAGTAAAGAAAGAAGATAGAAATGGGTACAGAGTTTTGCTCAAATTATCACATTCAGTAGTGCGCAGGTGTTGACCCTGGTATCATGTTAATATTATGTAGATATGTATTTGATTTCTGAAACATCTTCAGCATATATGGTCACGCCAAAATACTGCTCCCCGACTTGATCGTCTCTGCCACACAGTCAGTTGGTTTTTCCCTCGTCAGAAAAAGTTATCAAAATAGACTCTTTTTTAATGGTGTAGTCAGTGTGTTGCAGCAAGCGATACCTTCGTTTTTTGAATGAATGGCCAATGAAAATGATTCTTTTTTATTACCAGTTTGTCGGCGAAAGTTTATCTTTTGTCAATCAGAACTGAAATGACATGATGGAGTGCTCCTTCACTGTTATTGAATTCTGAACTGAAATGAAGATATGTGATAGGGGAGCTTGAAAATGATTGGAAATATAGCTTTTCATACGTTTAGTTTTGTTCATGCATTTACTCTATTAAATGAAATATATTCAAATGTATAAGATAAATAATTTCAAATGATATTAATATATTAAGCTCGAAAAAATGCGGAAATATATTAGACATTTAATAATAAAATCCTTTATGTTGCCTACCATTTCCCTTTATTTACTTTTTGAAATTATTTCAATAAAAAAATACGCTTTATTTTTATTTATGGAAAAAGTGCTGTAAATATGTAATACTTAGCTGCACAATATATTATACATTATCATCAATAATATATTATTGTCTTATTATCATTATGATAATCATCATTAAATAACGATAGAAGCGCTATTTAATGTTTACATCACTGTTCACTCTTATTAAAAAAAAGTACTTTATTAATTTATAATTTAAAAAAATATTTAAGATCACAAATAATTTAAAAATATATAAATGATTAGTATATTTTCTTATATATTACCTGTCATTGTATAATTATGATGTAAACATTAAATAGCGTTTCTATCGTTATTTAATGATGATTACATCATAATAATAAGACAATAATATATTATTGATGATAATGTATAATATATTATTACCTTTGAAGTATTACATATTTACAGCACTTTTCCATGAATAAAAATAAAAAGCGTATTTTTTTTATTGAAATAATTTCAAAAAAGTAAATAAAAGGAAATGGTAAAACCTTATAAAGTTTTTTATTAATTAAATAATCTAATATATTTCCATATTTTTTTTTTGTTTTTCGAACTTGATATATTAATATCATTTGAAATTGTTTATCTTATACATTTTGAGATTAAATATTTCATAAAATTAAACTGCATGATATAAAATAAACGTATGAAAATATATTTCCAACGTCGTTATCTTAAGAAAGTCCAATTCCTATAAAATATCTTCTTCGACAGTTCGAATTCCAATAGCTTTTTAATGAAGAACACTCCATCGAAAATATTTCCCCAGACCATTTCTATCGTCAGATTCTGATTGACAAAAAAGATTGATAAACATCACTTTTCGCCATTTCAGTGAGAAAATAATAATAAAAAGAATCTGCCTCTTCATCATTTTCGGCAACCATTCATTCCAAAAGCGGAAAGGTTGTCACTTCTGCTGCAACCCGTTTTACTGCTAGGCGAGATCTTTTCACCAATAAAAGAATTCTCTTTTGAAGCTTTCTGACTAGAAATCAAAATACCCCTTGCCTCATGACTGTGTAGCAAGAAGGCTGATCAAAATTCAGAATAGTGTTGCTTTTTTCGCATGTTTCTCTCGATTCATATGGAGTTGAAAGGTGATTCCAGAAGCAAGAAACACATATCTGCATGTCTGACAACATGATACCAGAATTCGAACACCCTCCCACATGCGCACTGGTATTGCAGATATGGATGATGGTTTGGAATAAACTCTGTACTGCATTTCTAATCTTGTTTCTTTACTGACAGAATTTTGATATATAGTACGTGGTGCAGTTTATTGATAAAAAGGCACATGTACACACTTTTCAACCTTCAATCAATCTTCTGGAATTCCAGGTATCAGTTGCTGGAAAATTGCATTGCAACCTTAAGAAATTTACCATTGATATTTCTATGTCAAATAACTATCTTTCTAACATTTCTGTGTGGGATTCAGAATAATATAATTCATATATAAATCTTTGATATTTTTCTAATTATATAGTAAGAATTTGAAAAGATTATATGTCAAATCACAATATACTGTTAAGAAGCTTGAAACTGATTTTGAATGAATTCAAAGGTAGGACTGTACATGCGCACTGTATTACAGATATAGATGATGGCTTAGACTGAAAGTTGTAGCGCTTGTCTAATCCTGTGTTTTTTCCTGACGCAATTTAGATATATATTAAATGGTGCACTTTTCTGATAAAAATGGTGTATGTAAGACAATTTTCAACCTTCAATCAGTGTTTTGAAACTCGAGATATCATTTGTTGACTGTTTCAGAGTAAAATAATTTAAATATTATTCTACAGGAATCATTTTCCAATTCTAACAGAGAAGTCTGTTATGTGATGATTAAATTAACTTTTATAAACCTGAATGTTTCCTTAGATACTATTTTGATTATATTAAAACATTAATATTTTTATTCTTTGAAAGCCAGGCAATTCAAAATGAACTACAGAGCATATCACTTGGTACTAGTCAATCGTTAGATACAGCAACACATATTTCAAGTCAGATTTAAATCACATATAAACAAAATCTCGTGAAAATCAGAGTTAAATTTAAATAAAAGTTTATAAAAGTAAAATTCTCCCGCGATCTACAAGAATATTAATCTGATTTAAATAATTACTTATTTTTTTATTTCATTACTTTTAATTGCTACATTTTTTTGGGGACGTCACGGACCTCTAACTAAGACAACATCCTGTACAGACATGATAATAAAAATGTACATTTTAATATTTTATATTTTAAAAAATATTTAAGGTAATAATATAATTAAAAAATTATAAAAATTAGTAAATTTTATCAGTAGTTGTAAATTTGTATAAATTTTTGTAAATTGTAGTGTAAATTTTATTAGTATTTTTTATCCGTAGTTGTGATCCGTAGGGTGTAATCATTATTAAATAGCACTTCTATTGAATCGCTATTTAACGAGGATTACATCATAATGATAATAAGAAAGTAATATAATATTGATGATAATAGTGTAGTATTACATATTCTATTATTACCTTTAATGTATTACGTATTTATAGTACTTTTTTCCTTGTATAAAAATAAAACGTAATTTTTTTATTCAAGTAATTGAATATGTACAACAAATGGAAATTGTAGATCCTCGTAAACATTTTTATTAACTACATAATCTAATATATTTCTATATTTTTTTAACCTATTGGTGTTTTTGAAATATTAACTTCAATTGAAATACTTTATCCCATACATTTTGATATTAAATATTTCATTTAATAAAATAAAAATGTATCAGAAAAATATACATATGAAAGTATATTTTCGTCGTTTTTTTCTATCCTTTTCTTTTTTTCGAATTTCTATCAGATATTTTCTTCGACAGTTTGAGTTCCAATATATTTTTAATGAAGAGCACTCCATCGAAAATATTTCCCCAGACCATTTCTATCTTCACATTCTGATTGACAAAAAGATTGGATAAACATCAATTTTCGCCATTTCAGTAAAAAAAAATAATAAAAAAAGAATCTGCCTCTTCATCATTTTCGGCAGCCATTCATTCCAAAAGCGGAAAGGTTGTCACTTCTGCTGCAACCCATGTTACTGCTGGGCGAGATCTTTTCACCAATAAAAGAAAAAAATTCTCTTTTTGATATGTCTCTGACGAGAAATCAAAATACCCCTTGCTGCATGACTGTGTAGCAAGAAGGCTGATCAAAATTCAGAATAGTGTTGCTTTTTCGCATGTTTCTCTCGCGATTCATATGGAGTTGAAAGGTGATTCCAGAAGCAAGAAATACAAATCTGCATGTCTGACAACATGATATCAGAATTCGAACACCCTCCCACATGCGCACTGTATTGCAGATATGGATGATGGTTTGGAATAAAATCTGTTCTGCATTTCTAATCCTGTTTCTTTAGTGACAGAATTTTGATATATAGTATGCGTTCTAGTTTACTGATAAAAAATGGTACATGTAGACACTTTTCAGCCTTCAATCAATTTTTTGAAACTGCAGATATCAGTTGCTGGTTGTTTGAGATTAAAATATTTTTAATAGGAATCTGTATATGCCCTTATTTATAATCGCAAAATTTTAGAAAATTGCATTGCAACCTTAAGAAATTTACTATTGATATTTCTATGTCAAAAATATCTTTATAACATCTCTGTGTGTGATTAAGAATAATATAACTCATATATAAATCTTTGAGGTTTTTTTTTTTATATTTATATAGTAAGCATTTGAAAAGATTCCAAATCACATTGTACTGTTAGAAACTTGAAACTGATTTTGAATGAAGTCAAAGATAAGGTTAGCATTATTAAACTATTTTAGTTTTTGATTTTAAACAAATGTATATTTTCTAATATAAAAACATACAAATTTATTACAAAAGCATTTAAAGCTAAAACAATAAATATACATTTAATTTTTTAATGTACCTATGCTATGCTTTTAAATTACAAATGAAAACTTTTTTTGACTCAAAAACTAAAATATTTTAATAGTACTAATTATTAAACGAAATATATGGGATGGGGAAAGATAGTGACTATTTCTTATTGAATAAGTTATAAAAATAGGAAAATATTGTTCCCATTCCTATTTTATAGTAGAAATATTTGATTAACCAGTTCTGTCCCATAAACATATTTCATTCCTTAAATTTAAATAAAATTATAAAAGTGAATGTAAAATCGAATAAAAACGAACATTAGCTGAATTGTGTTCGTCTTTTTTTTTTTATTCGCAAACAGAAAAATATAGAAAAAGTTGAAAAATATGGAAAAAATTTTGAAAAAAAAAAAAAATGATATCTGGTCGCAACTTCACTTTGTCAAAGTATCTTCCATCGAAAACCTTTCCATTAATCTATCCTTCCTTAAAAAAAATGATATATTGATAAGGTGTTACTTCCAGCTGAACCTTCTTTCTGAATAGAAAAAAAAGCGTTTTCGTTATTCACATCTCTTGTTTCCATTTCGATCATTAATGTTCTTTTGTTCAAAAATAAATGTATCACTTTCCCGCTTCTGGTTGTGACACGGCGCAATAATTCATCGGGGTAAGAGAGTTTCCAATTGCTGTCACCAAAGAAAACAAGTTTGGAAGAACAATAATCGAAAAATGGCGAACAAGTCTCTCCAGTTTTTGAAGCTAGTGGCCCAGTTTGGAAAAAGAGAGAGAGACCATTGTGTTAGAGGGGAAAATGGTGAAGTAAAAAAAAAAAAAATTATTGAGATACAAAGTCCTTTTCGTTTTGTTTCTTTTGTGGAAATTTGATGGTTAAAGCTTGGCCAGCGTTTAGAAATTATTTTCCTGAGGATGATAGACAAAGAAACCGTTTTCAATATAGAGAATTGTTCCTCGGAAATTCTTAGTTTAAAAACAAAAATAAAAGTAATTTATGAATTTAGGTTAATTTCCATGTTCTATTCCTTTCGTACAGTTAAAGAAAACTTTATAAAAATGAAGTTTCAAAGCATTTAGAACAGAAATATTTTTTATTATGATGTTTTGAATGAATACAAAATGCATAAAAATTTAAATAAGAAATAATTAAAACCAACTTTTAAATGTAAATAAAAACAAATGTACATACATAAAAATGTTATTGAGCTTTAAATTCTCCTTCATTAATATAAACACTTATTTATTTGTTTTGTTTTCTTTAAATAACTTCCAACTTAAAAAAGTACCATTTATCAATTTTTCTTCGACAATATTTAAATCACTCAAATTTTTAACTCAAATTCTTTGTTTTTCAAATAACAAAAGTTTTTGAAATAAAATGTCCTTGATTTTCAACTTGCAACTATTATAATACCTTTTATAAAATTTTAATGTTATCATTATATCAAATAATTGCAGAGTTTACTTCATTTTCACACTTTTCAAAAACCTTAAAATTCATCATCTTTCTTTAAAATTATATTGTCTATATTATATTATCTTGTTAGATCACATTTCATTTTTAGAATTCTTAATCAAATACAAAACATGTTGACAAACTTTAAGCATGGAAAAGTTCAATGTTTTGATTCAGAACTTTTCATTCAATATATTTTATTCAAATTCAAATTCAAACTTAGAAAATAAAAATCAAATCAGGTAATACTTACATACATTTGATTTATTTCTCATAGAAATAATATAAATTTCATACAATATAATTTTCACAAAACTTAAAGTAGTACATAAAACAATAATATTCAGAACATGAGAATTTTACGGTTATGTAGTACAGGCATCGAGACACGGCGCCATCTAACTTACCTTTTATTGTGGTATATCTTTCGTCTGTGGTGGAAACAAACTTTTTACTCCAACGATGAAATTAGTGCAAATAAGAATTCTGCAATTAATTATCGAAATAGCAATAAAATAGTCATTATATTGTTCGAAAAATGAAGCTACGAATTCCTCTAATTGCAGTATTGCAACCCTAAAGAAATAGGCGGAAAATTGGCGAAAATTCAGGGTTGCAAGATTGGCGACTTCCACAATGGTAGATTTTAACCTATTTTGCAATTAAATACGAAAAAAATCTGAATAAAAACTATCCTATCTCTCAAGTTGGAACAAAATACACATTTAAAAAAACAAAAGTTAAAATCGGAGGGTTAATTTCGGAGTTCATCGCGAACATACATCGTGACACGGGAATTATATATAGTAGATTATGATAATGATAGGGGGTGAGTAAGGATAGTGATAATGGGACACTGTTTCTTATTGAACAATATATAAAAATAGAAAAAAAGCTATTCCCATTCATATTTCATAGTAGTATTTGATTAGTCAGTTCTGTCACATAAACAAATTTCATTCCTTAAATTTAAATAAAATTATAGAAGTCGAAGTAAAATCGAATAAAAAAAAAACATGAGCTGAATTTGGTTCGTCTTTTTAAATTCGCAACAGAAAATAGTTAAAAGATTGAAAAAAAATTTGAGAAAAAAAGGATATCTGGTCGCAACTTCACTTTGTTAAAGTATCTTCCATCGAAAACCTTTCCATTAATCTAACCTTCCTTAAAAAAATTATATATTGATAAGGTGTTACTTTCAACCGAACCTTCTTTTCGAAGGACAAAGAAAATCGTTTTCACTATTCACATCTCTTGTTTCCATTTCGATCATTAATGTTCTCTTGTTCGAAAATAAATGTATCACTTCCGTACTTCTGGTTGTGACATGGCGCAATAATTCATCGGGGTAAGAGAGTTTCCAATTCCTGTCGCCAAAGAAAACAAGTTTGGAAGAACAATAATCGAAAAAAAGTGGCGAATAAGTCTCAGCAGTTTTGAAGTTAGTGACCCAGTTTAGAAAGAGAGATCATTGTGTTGGAGGGGAAAATGATGAAGCAAAAATAACCTTTTTTCTCTGTGACTGACTGTCGTGGATGAGTTGAGATACAAAGTCCTTTTCGTGTTTTCGTTTTGTTTCTTTTGTGGAAATAGGATGATTGAAGCTTGGTCAGCGATTCGAAGTTATTTCCCTGAGGAGGAGAGATAAACATACCATTTTCAATATAGGGAATTGTTTCACGGAAATTTTTATATGTATGCTATATGGATACATTTGCAAAATTGAATGCATTTGGTGATGTTTCCATGTTTTGTAGAACGTGATTTTCAATTTAATATATTCGTTTACTTTCAAGAAAGTCGTTGAGGTATGTTTTGATCTGATGATTTCTGGCGAAACACAGTTTAAAACCTAGTAAGTGAACCAAATCAAAATTATTGTGTTTACCTCAGTGACGCTAAATGTTCGAAATAAATCTATATGTCTGAAAGTTTTCCAGTGGATTTATGTATAGGTAGATTGTGTGTTATATATCAGGCTTATGGGATAAATAAAACCATACCTACCGGCGTAACAATAGATTCTCAAAAATGCCAAATTGCCATAGGCCCCGGTCCGAACAGAGAGGATATGAATAAAGGTTACGAGTAAAGAAAACGCCTATGCGTAAAGAACACAGTTTGAAACCTAGTAAATGAGCCAAACCAAAATTATCGTGTGTAAGTCATTGATGAGCAAAATAAATCTATGTTTCTGAAGGTTTTCTATTGGATTTATGAATTGGTGGATTATCTGTAGGGCATCAGGCCTATGGGATAAATAGGACCATAAACACTGGCGCAACAATAGATTCGAAAGACTGGCAAATTGCCACATGTCCCGGCCCAAATAGAGAGGTTATGAGTACAGGAAATGCCTGAAATTATTAGAAAATAAATTTAAATTTATTACTTCTGTATTTAATAATCTCAAGTTACTAAAGTGATCAATAAAACAATGTGTGTATCAAGATTTTGAACGTATTCATTTGTATTAAATATACATTGTATGTGATAGTAGTAACATTTAAGATAGGGTCTTTCCCGATTTCTGGTTTGTGATCAGGTACAAAATTGGCTACAAAAATGGGAATCATTAACTTTCTTCTTAAGTCCCAAACAGAGAAAAAGTTGAAAGATTGAAAAATATTGTGAAAAAACAATGATATCTGGTCGCGACTTCACTTTGTCAAAGTATCTTCTATCGAAAATCTTTCCATTAATCTATCCTTCCTTAAAAAAAAATGATATATTGATAAGGTGTTACTTTCAGCTGAACCTTCTTTTCGAAGGAAAAAAAATCGCTTTCACTATTCACATCTCTTGTTTCCATTTCGATCATTAATGTTCTTTTGTTCGAAAATAAATGTATCACTTTCGTACATCTGGTTGTGACATGGCGCAATAACTCATCGGGGTAAGAGAGTTTCCAATTCCTGTCACCAAAGAAAACAAGTTTGGAAGAACAATAATCGAAAAAATGGCGAATAAGTCTCTCCAGTTTTGAAGTTAGTGACCCAGTTTGGGAAGAAATAGAGAGACCATTGTGATGGAGGGCAAAAATAGTGAAGTAAAAATAATCTTTTTTTCTCTGGGACTGACTGTCGTGGATGAGTTGAGATACAAAGTCCTTTTCGTGTTTTCGTTTTGTTTCTTTTGTGGAAATTTGATGAAATTTGATTTGATTAAAGCTTGGTCAGCGAGTCGAAGTTATTTCCCTGAGGCGGAGGTATAAAGAAATCGTTTTCAATATGTGGAATTGTTTCTTGGATATTTTTATAAGTATGTTATATGGATACATTTCCAAATTTGAATGCATTTGGTGATATTTTCATTTTTAGTGAAACATGATTCTCAATTTAATGTCTTCGTCTTCTTTTAAAATAATCGTTCAGGCATGTATTGATCTGATAGGCTTCTATTGATCTGAAGGCTTCTATGTGGCGTAAAAATAGAGTAGCAAGAAGGGCAAATTGGCATGGGCCCGGCACGAGCAGTTCATTAATACTCTATTTTACAATCTTAAGTTAATAAATAATAAATTAACTTACTATTAGAGCTATTAAACTTTTTTTAGTTTTTGACTTAAAAAATTATATTTTCTAATATAATAGCATAAGTACACTAAGACAAGAAAGTGTAAAATATAGTGTACCTATAATATGCTTTTAAATTAGAAATTTTTTTTTTTTTTTTTTTTTTTTTTAACATCGAAAATTGAAATAATTTAATAGTGCTAATTATTAAATAAAATATGAAAATGATAGAGGGTGAGTAAGTATAGTGATAATATGACAATATTTCTTATTGAATAAATTATAAAAATAGAAAAAAAAACTGTTTCCATTCCAATTTTATGGTAAAAAATATTTGATTAATCAGTTCTGTCACATAAATATAATTCATTCTTCAAATTAAAAAAAAATAGGGAGAAGCCCAACCAAAATCGAATAAAAACGAACATGAGCTGAATTCTGTTTCGCCTTTTTTAATTTACAACAGAAAAAAAGCTAAAAGATAGAAAAAAATTGTGCAAAAAGAAGATATCCGATCGCAACTACACTTTGTCAAAGTATCTTATCCTTCTTGTAAAAAAAGATATATTGATAAGGTGTTACTTTCAGCTAAACCTTCTTTCCGATGTAAAAAAATCGTTTTCACTATTCACATCTCTTGTTTCCATTTCGATCATTAATGTTCTTTTGTTCGAAAATAAATGTATCACTTTCCCGCTTCTGGTTGTGACATGGCGCAATAATTCATCGGGGTAAGAGAGTTTCCAATTGCTGTCACCAAAAGAAAACAAGTTTGGAAGAACAATAATCGAAAAAATGGCGAATAAGTCTCTCTAGTTTTGAAGTTAGTGACCCAGTTTGGAAAAGAGAGACCATTGCGTTAGAAGGGAAAATGGTGAAGTAAAAATAATCTTTTTTTCACTGGGTCTGACTGTCGCGGATGAGTTGAGATACAAAGTCCTTTTCGTGTTTTTGTTTTGTTTCTTTTGTGGAAATTTGATGGTTAAAGCTTGGTCAGCGATTCGAAGTTATTTCCCTGGGGAGAGATAAAAATACCGTTTTCAATATGTGGAAGGTTCCTGGGAAATTTCTATAGGTATTTTATATGGATACAATTGCAAAATTGAATGCATTTGGTGATGTTTAGTAGAACATGATTCACAATTTAATATATTCGTTTTCTTTTAAAATAATCGTTGAGGTATGATTTGGTTGAAGGGTTTCTGTTGAAACTCAGTTTGAAACATAGTTAAATTAAACCGGTTAAGCCTAGTAAGAGGATGATGTAAGTCATTGATGCTTAAATAAATCTATTTGTCTGAAAGTTTTCCACTGGATTTATGAATAGGTGAATTAGGTGGGGTACATCAGGCCTATGTGATTAATATAATTATACTTTATTTTGAACTAGACTGCCTCGCTTTTAGATAACTTATCCTCTTGTCCCCAAACAGAGGTTTGGAATCAGACATGTACCGTGTACAAAAAGATATCTACCCACGATAATAATTTGCACTTTCGGAAAGTAGCTAAAAATAAAGAAATGCGATGGTAGCACCTTATATTGGAATTCCGGCATTAGTCAGAGTTGTCAGATGCCTGCAAGCTCATTCATAATTGTCTCTTACATGAATGCATCATTCATAATTGCAAGAAAGTGACTGCAATTGTTTTAAAAAAGAATGTAAAAGAATGTATGAAATCCAGAGTTCATAAAATAAGAAAAGAAATTTAAAACTGAGATCTTTGCTCTTTCCATATTAAAAAATATTTGAGTAGTAGATTTAACCAAAATACCCATATACAAAGAAATTCAAGGCGTAATGGGTGTATTGATTAAACAATTTATTAATAATTAAGATACAGAAGTATTTCAAGAATATTCACTTATTTCTGACTACATTACAGCGCAGGAAGTGACTGTATGAACGGCAGAATTTGGATCTCGCCAACATGCATTTTTTGTACACAGAAATGGATAAACTGTTAAAAGCATAAGAGCTGAAAAAATTCTGCCACAACATGACAGAACTTCTTTTCGAGGTTCCTCCATCTGTTCGCACATGAATGTGGCTCCAGCATGATGGAATCAAACTCATTTTAGCAGAAACATTAGAAATTAATTGTGGTTCGCAATTTATCGCATATTGTTGACCCCTTTCTTTGGCCACCACGATCACCAGATCTGGCATGTATGAATAATCTTCTTATGAGGGTAAAACAAGAGCATGTGTTACGAAAGTTCCATTGAATCTGATGGAAATGTAGTGGACATTCGTAATGACCACTACATAATGCACATTTCCTGTAATTCCAGTTTTTACAGGAAATGTGCATGATGCAAATCATTTTTGCTAATGTACACCAATCCTTGGCCCCGCTGTAAATAGATTTGCTGTTGCTGATAATTGCTCTTCCGAGGTTTTATTTTAAAAATTTTAATCATTAAAATTTCTGCTCCTCTCGACTTTGACTGTCTCCTTTACTTACCTGTTGTTCACATCTTATATTGCCAGCACTTATACACGCCATTTTCAACCCTATATCCCATTACAAAATATGCTTATTCCTGTTACAAATTTTTGCAATATATTAATTTAAATTAATTTAATATCCTGATTTAAATTTTTGTCTACTATGCTGTAATATTGCTGGTAATTAAATTCAAAATGACGTTGTACTTCGCAGTTCGTTTACACTTATATAATTGATTTTTATAAAGTGCAAATTAAACTGAGCTAATAATTTAGTTTCGGTAGATATATGAAAGTAACGTACTACATTAAAACTGAAAAATATGTATGCTGCTTTAATCGAAACTATTTATACACACTTTTGTATGTTTAATCTATCTATATAGCTCCTCACTTTTATACTTCCATATTATGTTATTGCTTTTATTCAATATTATGTTCAATGCATTAGTTAATAAATAATTATTTAGTAAGTCAGTAATGTCATTCAATAAATTCCTATTCATAGATTTAAAAATATTTTTCAACAAAATTAATGTAGTGTAATTGAAAATGATGTTGAAGATGATATCTTATCCACTAAATGAATAAATACTTGGGTTAAAAGGAAAAAAGGGTGTTAGAACCGACATTCATAAACAACTTCCGACATAGAAATGGTGCCGCTAATCTGCATATACTCGCAGGACGGCCAAATAATTTTAAATATTAATAACACACAATTAAACAAAATACGAAATTAATATCAAAACAAACAAACTAATTAATTTTACTTTAAATGAAATACTTAAATGCAATGTTTACACTTAAATTTAGGATATTAACAAGATTTTAAATTGGCACACAAAACAGAATTAATTACAAATATTTACAGAGAAATAATCATATTGAACACAATAAAATTTTTACTACCTGCTAATTTTTCCCATATTTATACATATATTCCTATCTGTGAGTAGGCAGGTATATTAGTGATCTCAAAAATATCATAAAATGTGATCGCAGCAAAACGCAGATTATCATCGCAGCATCTTTTTAAATGTAGCATATCTTAAACGCAGCAAAAATTTTGTCACAAGGGCAACGCCCTGTTCCAGTCCCTCCTTGTCTTTCTCAAAGGGGTCACTTTCTTCCCAAAAACTCAAAGGGGTCTTCTTTCGAAATTAATACCAAAACAAACAAACTAATTAATTTTACTTTAAATGAAATACTTAAATACAATGTTTACACTTAAATTTAGGATATTAACAAGATTTCAAATTGGCACACAAAACAGAATTAATTACAAATATTTACAGAGAAATAATCATATTGAACGCAATAAAATGTTCACTTACTACAATTGATACATGTGACGCTGCTAATTTTTCCCATACTTTAAAAGAAATATATATTCCTATCACTGAGTAGGCAGGTATATTAGTGATCTCAAAAATATCATAAAATGTGATCGCAGCAAAACGCAGATTGTCATCGCAGCATCTTTTAAATGCAGCATATCTTAAACGCAACAAAAATTTTGTCACAAGGGCAACGCCCTGTTCCAGTCCCTCCTTGTCTTTCTCAAAGGGGTCACTTTCTTCCCGCAAAACTCAAGGGGTCTTCTTTCACCCCCACCAAACTGGCCGATTTTCTTTTTCAGTGCACCCTCGACGGACCTCAACGTGGGTACGGGAGGTGGCGTCATCTGCAACTCCTGAATTCATCAAAAAAGGAAATATAGCTTGCCTAAACACAATAGGATAATTACAAGTTATCCACAAAGGGAAGGAAATTGATCCTTCCTCTCACATGCCTATGATAATTGCCATTGGAATATGTCATTCTAAACAACCTTGTAATATTTTATAAACAAGTAAATTCGTTATATTTATGTAAACATAGGAAAGGAAAAGAAGTGAATGGCATAAACAAATATAAAGAAAGGAATTGTATATAAAACAAAAAGAAGCGATATGACATAACATATCTATAGAGTGTAATGATACAAAGCAATAGATTTAACCTGTGATATTACTGATGAATAATTCAGTAAAGGTCGTATAAATAGACTTCATTTCAACGTAAGTAAGCTTAACATGCTTACTTATGTAATGTTTGATCAAAGAAAATCATCTGATTTTCAATTTTTTAAGAAATATATTTAGTTCTGCTTCGACATAGAATGTTCAGCTTCTATTGTATCAGCTGAAGATATTGTTGATAATAGGTGAAGATAACATCGCATTCAAGTACACGTTAAAAATACACATGTATATTGCACTACAGTCTGACATTTACATTGATACGTCATTCAATCGTAGGTTTTTTTTTTTGTCAGCAACGTTAAAAATTTATTGTCCATTCAGCCGCCATTTTAAATATACCCTTAAAAAGCTTTAACTTATCATGAAAAATAAAAGAATTTTTTTTTATTTAACATTCAATTTTTTGAGTAATTATAGCTCAGATGGCCAATTGGCTAGCGCTTTAGCTTCAGGTTCGTATCTTGGCGGTGATGTGAATGTTTGTTTATCGTTCGGAATCCACGTTAAACTGTAGGTCCCGGTCTAGTTAGTCCAAGGTGTGCAAAACATGACGGTATAGCGGAAAAACAAACCAGTCGACCAATTACGAAAATAATGCATGAATAATACAATTTGCTTTTTTGAAATATTAAAACAACAAAATACTATTATTTTAGTAGCTACAAATTATATTGTTAAATAGATAACCGTTTTCAACAATATTGTTTCCATGTCAATTTATAACATTTTGGCGACACGTCTCATACAGCCAAAACGTATCAAGTCGCCAATAGTAGAACAAAATACATTATATTTAAATGAAGATTTGAAAAGATAAAATATCGAGGGTTTATTTAAAAAATCTGAAAGGTAGAAATGAATAATTTGAAAAAATGAACAATGAGAATACTTGTATGAAATATAGGTTGTTATTTGTGTGAACTTTTTCTGCAGATAGTAGTTTTTACGTTTGTGGATCAAGTCTATTTCAATATAATAGAAAAAAACCATTTGATTTATGAAATTAAATACTGTATAAAAGCTACTCTTACGTAAAGCATTGGGCATTTTACATTTCTTGAAAAGATTTTACTTTAAAATTCTATGTAGAGGAGAAGTTCTTTTTTTACTATGTCTAAGTTTTGTGACTAAGTTTTGCCCTGGAATTTCAATTTGATTTCACTTGCCTGACCTACTTTGTTTGGAAGCAAATATACAGTAGCGTTTCGGGAAGGGTGGTTGAGCAGTTCGCCAAGCTTTTGTGTTGCTTGATTCTTCGATTTCTGAACTCTCTATACCTCTTACGCTCTCTTTTTTTTTTTTTTTTTAGAGATGTAGCTTCCATACGTCTCTAAAAGGCCTTCAATTCTTCTCCTCAAAGTATAGAATAAAAGAACTTAAAAGAATCTATATTATAATTTTTTCCACTTTGGAAGAAATTGTGGAGCACAAGACGAAGTGACAAGGGTCTTTTTATAAAAAATAATAATAGGCAAATAAATTGCAGGCTGTTAATCGGTAGGAGCGATAAATTGTTAAATATATGTTGTTATTTATAGCTGTTGAAGAATCTTTTTTTCATAAATGTAACATCAAAATCGCTCTGACGCTCGGTGGCACAAGTTTCGGGTTCAGTCATGGCTGTGCCATGGATGTTTGTAGAGGTTCGAAATCCACTTTAAACCGTAGGTCCTGATCTATTATGACTGTAGAGCGTTGGGAATAACATGGACAACCCTGATCCGTAAAAGGATAATATATCCTGTTCAGAAACCTGCCAGTAGGAAGAGGACAATGGCCCACCAAGAGCTGTTGCCCCAATGAAGAACAATTCTGGTAAAATATTGGTACATAGACGCAGAAAATTAATTGTATAAATAATTCTATTTAAATACCAGATACGAAAAATTATATATATTGTGAAAATGAAATAACGAAAATATAAATTTTGATTTGATTAGATCTTACGAAACACTTCTAAAGTATCAAAAGTTTAAATTTTGACTTTTCTTTCTGAAACAACTAACATAAAACAAGGATAATATGTCCAATTTTTTCATCAAGTCCATAATATGCATTTCAATAAAAAGTTGTATCATGGCAAAAAAATACTCCAAAGCTAAATTCCAATTTCGCTTTTTTCTTCTTCACCAAACTTATCTCTTCTACAAAAGCAGAAAACATATTTCCTAGCACTAAAAGAAAAACCAGTACAGCAGAAAACTACTTCGGCACAAGAGTTCCATCTATTTATATTCCAAACACTAGAGAATCTGTACTTTTTTATTCTTGCATGCCTCCCAGCTAAGGTATCGCTGAACTTCTAAAACTTTTGACTTTGCTGTGTTTTTCTTTCGGTTACTTTCTATTAAGAGCCGAAGAAGTGTTGCCATATCCAGAGGCCAATTCTTACTATGTACAAAAACGTGTTGTTTGCGAGGTTTGTGGGAAATTATGGTTCGCTCCGATGATTTCTTATGTACAATTTTCGGGTCCCCCTTGTAGTATGTTGAACTTAGCATAGAATTCAATTTCTGTTTTCAGTAAACACCGAAGTGAATAAATATAATTAATCCATGTACAAAAAAATTATTTCGTGTGTGGCTTATTTATTTATCAATTATTTCTTCCATTATTATTTTGGAATAAAATTATTAAGCATATTTTTATAAATTTAATAATTTCATCTTTTTATATATAGCTTTTAACCCTGAAATAAAATGTTGAAAAATGGACACATTATTTTCTTTAAAAAAATATTAACATTAAAAGTATTTATATTATGAAATTAAAATTAAAATTAATGAATTCAAAACTAAGATTGTAACCAGGTTTCCTCCTACACAGTGGTTCAGGAGAAATGATCAGTTGTTCTACAGACTCTCACCCAGACTTGGAGTGAACCTCACTCTTTTATCTAATTCATATCTTTAATTTTCATTTTTTATAAACAACATAGTTATATATATATATATATATATATAATGTTTGTAAATAATATTTAAAGTGTTCCCATGAACCTGAAAGTGGCCCTTGTCTTGAAGCCGTTGTAGGTTTAATATAGGCCGATAAGCCGAGACGTTACAATATGAAATTAAAAGAAGTAAAGAAGTGAATGGCTACACATTTAAAGCAAAGCTACTCATTTAACATAAGTTATCATTGAGGAAGAATTCAGTAAAGGCCGTATAAATAGACTTCAAATCAATAAACATTATATTGCTTAGTTACGCAAAGTTTGATCATGTTACATAGTGTTTGATTTTGATTTGATGTTTGAAATATCTGCCTTTCGATTTTTTTTAAGGAAATATATTTAGTTTTGCTCAATTTAGAATGTCTAATTATTGTATCTGTTGAAGATAATGTTGATATGCTAGTTTCCTATGAAACTGAAAAGCTAACGGACGTTGCAGAGAATATCACATTCAAGTACACGTTAAAAATGTACGTGGGCATTGCACTACGCGAATGAAAATTCTGAACATTCATACGTCATACAATCGTTTACCTTTTTTTTTTTTGTCCTTTAGAGTTAAAAACTCGCTTGTTCTTTGACCGCCATTATAATCCTTAACAAACTTTTTAACTTATCGCATAAAAATTAAAAGAAAATAATTTTTACATTTAATATTCAATTCTTCGAGCAGTTATAGCTGCCTAATGGCCAACTAGCGCTTTTGCCGTTGGAACCTTCAGGTTTGAATTCTGATTGTGGCATGGATATTTATTAGATGTTTGGAATCCACGTTAAACTGTAGGCCCGGGTCTAATTAGGCCAAGGCTTGCCAAAAATGACCGAGCAGCGAAAAACCAAACGAATCGAGAAATTATGAAATAATGTATCAATAATAGAGTTTATATTTTTGAAATTTTAAAATGATATATTATTATTTTAGCAGCAACAAATTATATTAATTAAATATATAACCGGTTTCAATAGTAACGTTTCCATGTCTATTCATAATATTTTGGCGACACGTCTCATACAGCCAAAACGTATCAAGTCGCCAATAGTAGAAGAAAAATACATTATATTTAAATGAATATTTGAAAAGATAAAATATCGAGGATTTATTTACAAAATCTGATAGGCAGAGATTTGAATAATTTGCAAGAATGAACAATGAGCATACTTGAATGAATATAGGTTGTTATTGTGTGTGAACTTTCTCTGCAGATAGTAGTTTTACGTTTGTGGATCAAGTCTATTTCAATATAAAAGAAAAATCCATTTAATTTTTTTGAAATTAAATACTGTATAAAAGCTATTCTTACGCAAAGCATTGGGCATTTTACATTTCTTGAAAAGATTTCGCTTTAAAATTCTACGTACAGCAGAAGTTCTTTCTTTACTATGTATAAGTTTGTGACATTTACCTGAAATTTCAATTTGATTTCACTTGCCTGACCTACTTTGTTTGGGAGCAAATATACTGTAGCGTTTTGGGAGGGTGGTTGAGCAGTTCGCGAAGCTTTTTGTGTTGCTTGATTTTTCGATTTCTGCACTTTCTATACCTCTTACGCTCTCTCTTTTTTTTTTTTTAGATAATTGTAGCTTCCATAGGTCTCTAAAAAGGCTTTCAATATTTCGAATTTTAGAATAAAAGAACTGAGAAGAATCTATATTGTTAGATTCTTTCCACTTTAAAGTGTACAGCACAAGAAAAAATGGCATGGGGTTTTTTATTAAAAAAAATAATAATGGCAAGTGCATTGCAGGCTGTCAGTCAATAGGAGAGATAAATTGCTATATATATGGTGTCATTTATAGGTGTTGATCTTTTTCATAATAACATCAAAATTGCTTCGGCACTCGGTGCCACAAGTTTCATGTTCAAGTTACATTGGTGCCATGTATATTTGCAGTGATTTTGAATCCACTTAAAACAGTAGGACTTGGTCTATTATGACTGTAGAGCATTGAGCGTATGGCTGGAATTTCATAGGGACAATTTTCGGGTTTCACCAGTATGTTGAACTTAGCATAGAATATCATTTTCGTTTTCAGTAAACGCTGAAGTGAATAAATATAATTAATGCTTATATCCTTATCTATTATTTCTCCCATTATTATTTTGGAATAAAATTATTACTAAATTTTTATAAATTTAATAATTTCATCTTTTTATATATAGCTTTTTAACCCTGAAATAAAGTGTTGAAAAATGGGGCACATTATTTTCTTCAAAAAAGAATATTGACATTAAAAATATTTATATTGTGAAATTAAAACTAAATTTAGTGAATTCAAAATAAGATTGTAACCATGCTTCCTACTACACTCATAGTGGTTCAGGAGAAATGAGCAGTTGTCCTACAGACTCACCCGAACTTGGAGTGAATCCCACTCTTTTATTTAATTCATATCTTTAATTTTCATTTTTTATAAACAACATAGTTCTCTCTCTCTCTCTCTGTATATATATATATATACTGAAGTGACAAAAGTCATGGGATACCTCTTAATATCGTGTCGGCCCTCCTTTCGCCCGGCGAAGTGCAGCAACTCGACGTGGCATGGACTCAACAAGTCGTTGGAAGTCTTCTGCAGGAATATTGAGCCATGCTGTCTCGATAGACGTCCATAATTGTGAAAGCGTTGATGGTGCAGGATTTTTGGGCACGAACAGACCTCTCGATGATGTCCCATAAATGCTCGATGGTATTCATGTCGGGCGATCTAGGTGGCCAGATCATTCGTTGGAATTGTCCAGAAAGTTCTTCAAACCAATCGCGAACAGTTGTGGTCCGGTGACATGGCGCATTGTCATCCATAAAAATCCCATCGTTGTTTGGGTACATGAAGTCCTTGAATGGCTGCAAGTGATCTCCAAGTAGCTGAACATAAGCATTTCCAGTCAATGTTCGGTCCAGTCGCACCAGAGGACCAAATCCACGCCATGAAAAACAGCCCACACCATTACGGAGCCACCACCAGCTTGAACAGTGCCTTGCTGACAGCTTGGGTCCATGGCTTCGTGGGGTCTGCGCCACACTCGAACCCTACCATCAGCTCTTACCAACTGAAATCGTGACTCATCGGACCAGGCCACGGTTTTCCATTCATCTAGGGACCAACCGATATGCTCACGTGCCCACGAGAGTCGCTACAAGCGATGTCGTTCTGTCAGTAAAGGCACTCGAGTCGGTCTTCTGTTGGAATAGCCCAAGAAAGCCAAATTTCTCCGCACAGTTCTAACAGACAAGTCCCTTGTACGTCCCACATTGATTTCTGCGGTTATTTGACGCAGTGTTGCTTGTCTGTTAGAATTTAAGACACTTTACAGACGTCGCCGGTCTCGGTCGTTAAGTGCAGGTGGTCGACCACTGCGCTGTCCATGGTGGGATGTTATGCCTGAAATTTCATACTCTCGGCACACTCTTGACACAGTGGATCTAGGAATGTTGAATTCCCTAACGATTTCCGAAATGGCATGACCCATGCGTCTAGCTCCAACTAACATTCCGCGTTTAAAGTCTGTTAATTCCCGTCGTGCGGTCATCATCACGTCAAAACCTCTTCACATGAATAACTTGAACAGAAATGAAAGCTCTGCGAAAGCCCTGCGCATGTATACCTGTTCTACGCGATGCTACTGCCATCTGAAAATTTGCATATTGCTATCCCATGACTTTTGTCACTTCAGTGTGTATATATATATATATAGGAGGTCTCCGATAGGCGAAGACGTTATAATATGAAATGAAAAGAAGTGAATGGCAATACATTTAACTTATATACCTATCTATTATTTCTTCCATTATTATTTTGGAATAAAATTATTAAGGCATTTTTATAAATTTAATAATTTCATCTTCTTAAATATAGCTTTAAACCCTGAAATAGAATTTTGAAAAAGGTTACATGTTATTTTATTCAAAAAATAATATTAACATTAAAAATATTTATATTATGAAATTAAAATTAATCAATTCAAAACTAAGATTTTAACTAAGCTTCCTCCCTACACTCATAGCGATTCAGGAGAAATGATCAATTGTCCTACAGACTCTCATCCGAGTGGAACTATATTTCGTGCATTCTGCGCGTACCTGATTATAGGGTTTTCATGAAGAAAAAGAATGTCTAAATGATTCAGAAATTTATCTAATATTTTTAATACGTGTCAAGTTCTTACTAATACTTATGTCTGTGCTTATTGTTATTGGAAAATACATTAGATCAAAGAGAATTTGAAGATGTCTGCTTCGAAACTATTGGGTGTCTAAATTATGATTGCACAATCTGAAATCCTCATGCGGACTGATTCCCAAGTTACTACGTTTGTTTCGAATCTAGCTATTATAATGTCCAATGTTAAAAAAAAATCACTCATTGAGTTCAGAAGGTATTTCCCCCATTCCTATTCATAGGGCATAAGAATCTCTGATATCCATCGGTTGTCGATTCATTCATTGTCTGTAA
Organism: Caerostris extrusa; assembly: GCA_021605095.1. Lineage (NCBI taxonomy): Eukaryota > Metazoa > Arthropoda > Arachnida > Araneae > Araneidae > Caerostris > Caerostris extrusa. The sequence continues at coordinate 28,442 of BPLR01005877.1, forward strand.
AGTGATTTAACAATTGGTAACAATTTCAGTTTAATTGATAACAATTTAAACCAATTCATATACAGTGCATCGTAAATTTATCTTAATTATGAAATAAAAAATACTGTTGAATGAGTGACAAATTTTATTGAGTTATTGACTCCTTGAAGTATTGATTTCTTTGCTAGGTATACTGAGGTATTGACTTCTTAAGGTATTGATTTCTTTGCTAGGTATACTGAGGTATTGACTTCTTGAAGTATTGATTTCTTTAATAGGTATGCTAAGGTATACTATATCTGTGGTACTTACTGAGGTGTTGACTTCTTTACTAGATATTGACTTATTATTGATTGACGCAACAACCCCATGATGGGCCAAGGCCATCTGCCTACAAGCATAATTCAGACAGTATATATTCTTCTTTACGGGGTACAGTTGTTAGCCCTACTCTCGATAGTCATATTAGACCGGGTCCTATGGTTTAAAATGGATTCCGAACCATTGCAGACATCCATAACACCGATAGGACTTGAACCCTGTAGCACCGAGCACAACATCGCTAATCACTCGGCCATTAGGCCACACTGCTGAATTGACTGTTATTTAAAATTCATTGAGTGTAATTAACAATATATTTATCATATAAAATGTGTAGAAATTTTTCTATAACAAATTAAATTTTTTTAAATAATTTTTAAAAAAAATGATAAATCAAATTTTTAATTCATACTTTGTAATGTAAAAATTTTATAAGAGATGTATGATTTTTTTGGTCTATCAAAGTAAATGTATTTTTTTATTGTAAGAATAATAAGGTTTTCTTTAAGCATCTTTAATTATATATAATTTTCTTCAAGAATTGCGAATAAATATTGAATCGATTTATAATATATTTTAAAAATGAGGTAACAAATTGATCAACTTTATTTTTAAATGGCATATTTTATAAAAAAACATTTTTAAGCAACAATTTCGCTGCAAAGCAATGGCTGGAAGAATTTTTCTCATAAAAGTTACGTCAAAATTATTTTTCCCTTTCTCTTTAAATATACCTATTTAATTTCCATTGAAATATTTTCTAAGACTGGAACATGTTATTCTAGACAGCCATTTAGTATATTATAAATACGTAAAATGGTTACTTTTATATAGATATATTTAAATTTTTTTCTCACGAGAAGATTTTAGGCATTTCATTCCCAGGAGAGAGGAATGTCTGCTATTTGACAAATCTATAATAAGCCCATCACTCGAATTTGACAGCAGCCGAGATTTATTTTGGGTAGTCATATCAAATGCAATTAGTGTTTTGTACTAATGAGAATAGCCTGTCAATCAAAACTGATAGCAGATATTCAGTATTATGCGTAATGAGACTCATAAAATTAGCGAATGCCTGTGTGACCTTCACAGGTCGAAGCAACTATAGATTGAATATGATATGTTATGAGTTTTCCGATCGTGATTAGGGATTGACCTCGAACTGAGAAATGTCTTCTCCAATGAGAAGTGAGGAAAGCTGCTTAAAAGGAGATTTTTGGTGGAAAAAGAGAGAGAGAGAGTTCCGAGACGAGTCGACAAGAAGTGTTGGCATTTTTCTCTGCAGTGACTGAATAGGCCGGAGTTTTCCAAAGTGAGCCCCTTGTGGTTTGTGAATCACACCGTGTGATAATTAAGGTATGCCGCAGAGCAGATGTTGTGATTTGTAGTAGATTCGAGAAATCTGAAAATCTCCGAACTTGGAGTGACCTGCACTCTTTTATCTAATTTGTATCCTTAATTTTCATTTTTTTTTTTTTGTAAATAGTTATCTCTCTATATATACAATGTTTGTAAATAATATATAAAGTATTCACATGAACCTAAAAGTGTCCCTAGTGTTGAAGCCGTTATATGTTTAATATAGGCAGAGACATTACAATGTGAAATTAAAAGAAGTGAATGGTATATACAAATATAAAGAAGTGAATGGCATAACATATTTACACTATATAATAATACAAAGCAACACGTTTAGCATGCATGCATTACGGATGAAGAATTCAGCAAAGGTCGCATAAATAGATTTCAAATCAATAACCTTTAACATGCTCACTTACGTAATGTTTGATTAAAGACAAAAATATCTTATTTTCGACTATTTTTAAAGAAATATATTTAGTTTTGATCATCTTAGAATGTTAAGCTTCTATTGTATCAGCTGAAGATAGTGTTGATACTAGCTGTAGACAGCGTCGCATTAAGGTACACGTTAAAAATGCACGTCTGTATTGCGCTACGCAAATGAACAGTCTGAAATTTAGAATCATACGTCATCCAATCTTAGATTTTTTTTTCTTTTTGTCAGTAACGTTAAAAATTTGCTTGTCCATTTGCCCGCCATTTTAAATATAATACGTAAAAAGCTTTAACATATAATGATAAATAAAATAAAATTTTTATACGTACTATTAAATTCTTTGAGTAATTATAGCTGCCTAATGGCCAATTGGCTAGAGCTCTAGCTTCAGGTTCGAATCATGGCAGTGGCATGGATATATGTTAGTGGCTCGGAATCCAAGTTAAATTGTGCGTCCCGGTGTAATTAACCTAAGGTGTGCAAAACATGACTATACAGCCGCAAAGCCAAACCAGTCGAGCAATGATGAAAATAATGCGTGAATAATACAGTTTGCGTATCAAGTCGCCAATAATAGAAGAAAATACATTATATTTAAATGAATATTTGAAAAGATAAAATATCGAGGATTTATGTACAAAATTTGAAACGTAGAGATTTGAATAATTTGCAAGAATTAACAATGAACATACTTGAATGAATATAGGTTGTTATTGTGTGTGAACTTTCCTGCAGACAGTAATTTTTGCATTTGTGAGTGAAGTCTTTTTCAATATAAACGAAAAATCCATTTGATATATGGAATTAAATACTGTATAAAAGCTACTCTTACGCAAAGCATTGGGCATTTTACATTTCTTGAAAAGATTTTACTTTAAAAATTCTTTGCACAGCAAAAGTTCTTTCTTCACCATGTCTAAATTTTGTGACCTTTACCTGGAATTTCAATTTGATTTCACTTGCCTGACCTACTTTGTTTGGGAGCAAATATACAGTAGCGTTTTGGGAGAAAGGATGAGCAGTTCGCCAAGCTTTTGGGTTGCTTAATTCTTCGATTTCTGCCCTTTCTATACCTCTTACGCTGTCTTTTTTGGAGAAATGTAGCTTCCATACGTCTCTAAAAGGCTTTCAATTCTTTTCTTCAAAGTATAGAATAAAAGAACCTAAAAGAATCTATATTGTTAGTTTCTTTCCCATTTAGAATAAATTGTAGAGCACAAGGCAAAATGATATGGTCTTTTTTTATATTAAAAAATAATAGGCAAGTACATTGAAGGTTGAGGCTGTCCATCTCTATATCCTACTGGCAGATATCGAAGCATGAGATGTTTTCTTTTTTAGTGTGTAGGGTTGTCAGTCATACACCAAATACTCTACAGTCATAATAAAGAGTTACGTACAGATAAAAGTGGGATACCAAACCACTACAGGCATTCATGGCACCGCCTGAACTCGAACATGAAATTTGTGGTACCGAGCGCCAAAGCGATTTTGATGTTGCTTTTATGAAAAAGATTCTTCAACAGCTGTAAATGACAACATATATTTAATAATTTATCACTCCTACTGACTAACAGCCTTTAATTTACTTTGCTATTATTTTTTATTATAAAAAAAACCATATCATTTTTCCTTGTGCTCAACAATTTATTCTAAATGGGAAAGAAACTAACAATACAGATTCTTTTAGGTTCCTTTATTCTATACTTTGAAGAAAAGAATTGAAAGCCTTTTAGAGATATATGGAAACAACATTTCTTCAAAAAAAGAGTGCGTAAGAGGTATAGAAAGGGCAGAAATCGAAGAATCAAGCAACACAAAAGCTTGGCGAACTGCCCAACCTTTCTCCCAAAACGCTACTGCATATTTGATCCCAAACAAAGTAGGTCAGGCAAGCGAAATCAAATTGAAATTCCAGGTAAAGGTCACAAAATTTAGACATGGTGAAGAAAGAACTTCTCCTCTACATAGATTTTAAAGTAAATTCTTTTCAAGAAATATAAAATGCTCAATGCTTTGCGTAAGAGTAACTTTCATACAGTATTTAACATTTTCCCACCATGGGGCAGTTGCGCCAATGAAGAAGAAGAATAACGTCAAAATGATTCAGAAACTTGCCAAATATTTTGTTCTACCTGCCACGTTTTTACTAATATGTATGTGTTTGTTGTTGTTGGGAATTACATCAGATCACATAGAACTTGAAGATGTCTGCTTCTAAGTCATTGGGTTTCTAAATTATGAAAGATCAGTTTGAAATCCAGATGTGAAATGATCCACAAGTTTCTGCGTTTGTTTCTGATATGGGTATGTTAAATTTCTAGGCTAAAATATTCACTCATTGAGTTAAGTAGGAATTTCTCCTATTAATATTCATAGGCCAAAAAAAAATCACTGACAATTATGGTATTGTTTCCATGTCTATTTATAACATTTTGGCGGCACGTCACATACAGCCAAAACGTATGAAGTCGCCAATAGTAGAAAAAAAATACATTATATTTAAATGAATATTTGAAAAGATAAAATATTGAGGATTTATTTACAAAATCTGAAAGATAGAGATTTGAATAATTTGCAAGAATAAACAATGAACATATTGTATGAATATAGGTTGTCATTGCCTACGAAATTTTTCTGAATATAGTTGCTTTTACTTTTGTGGATCAAGTCTATTTCAATATAAATGAAAAATCCATTTGATTTATGAAACAGTATGAAGGCTCTTCTTACGCAAAGCATTGGGCATTTTACATTTCTTGAAAAGATTTCGCTTTAAAATTCTACGTACAGCAGAAGTTCTTTCTTTACTATGTCTAAGTTTTGTGACCTTTAACTGGAATTTCAATTTGATTTCGCTTGCCTGACCTACTTTGTTTGGGGGCAAATATACAGTAGCGTTTTGGGAGAAAGGTTGAGCAGTTCGCCAAGCTTTTGTGTTGCTTGATTCTTCGATTTCTGCCCTTTCTATACCTCTTACGCTCTCTTTTTTTGAAGAAATGTAGCTTCCATACGTTTCTAAAGGCTTTCAATTCTTTTCTTCAAAGTATAGAATAAAAGAATCTAAAAGAATCTATATTGTTAGTTTCTTTCCCATTTAGAATAAATTGTAGAGTAGAAGACGAAGTGACATGCGTTCTTTTTTAAAAAAATATAATAGGTAAGTTCATTGCAGACTGTCAGTCAATAGGAGCGATACATTGCTGAATATACGTTGTCATTGCTAGCTATTGAACAATCTTTTTCATAAAAGTAACATCAAAATCGCTTTGGCACACGGTGGCACAAATTTCATGTTCGAGTCCCGGCTGTGGCATGGATGATTGCTGTGGTTCGTAATCCCTTTAAACCATATGTCCTCGTCTATTATGACTGCATGGCGTTTGGCGTATGGCTGACAAATCTACCTCGTAAAAAAGAACCTCGTTTTTCGAAATCTGCTAGAAGTCAGACGGACTTGGCGCACCATGGGGCTGTTGCGCCAATGAAGAAAATAAAGAAGAATTCTAGTAAAACATTGGTACATGATACAGAAAATTAAATAATTCTATTTAAATACCAGATACGAAAAATTTTATATACGTTGTGAAAATAAAATAACTGAAATATAAATAGTGATTTGATTATATCTAACAAAATAACTCTAAATATCACAAATTTATATTCTGTTTTTTCTTTCTGAAACAACTAACATAAAACAAGGATAATATGCACATATTTTTCCATACTATTCATTTTTTTAAAAGTTGCATCATGGCAAAAAACACACCAAAGCTAAATTCTAATTTCGTTTTTTTTCTTCTTCACCAAACTTATTCCTTCTTTTTTTTTCTTCTACAAAAACAGAAAACATATTTCCTGGTACAGAAAGAAAGACAAGTACTGCAGAAAACTACTTTGGCACAAGAGTTCTATTTATTTATATTCCAAACACTGAAGAATCTGTACTTTTATTCACGCATGCCTCCTAGCCAAGGTGTCGCTAAACTTCTGAAACTTTTGACTTCGGCCGGCGAATACAGTATTTTTCTTTCGGTTACTTTCTATTAACAGCCAAGGAAGTGTTGCCATATCCAGAGGTGAATTCTTACTATGTACAAAAACGTGTTGTTTGCGAGGTTTGGGGGAAATTATTGTTCGCGCTGGTGATTTCGTATGGAAAATTTTCGGGTTTCTCCAGTATGTTGAACTTGGCATAGAATTTTATTTTCGTTTTCAGTAAACGCTGAAGTGAATAAATACAATTAATGCAAATACAAAAAGTATTTCGTATGCGTCTTATATACTTATCTATTATTTCTTCCATTATTATTTTGTAATAAAATTATTAATGTAATTTTATAAATTTAATAATTTCATCGTTTTAAATATAGTTTTTAACCCTGAAATAAAACGTTGAGAAATGGGGCACATTTTTTTCTTCAAAAAAGAGTATTAACATTAAAATTGTGTATATTATGAAATTAAAGTTAAAATTAATGAATTCAAAACTAAGATTCTAACCATGCTTCTTCCTACACTCATAGTGGTTCAGGAGAAATGATCAGAGGTCCTACAGACTCACCGGAGTGGAAGTATATTTCGCGCATTCTACGCGTACGTGATTATTGGATTTTCATGAAGAAGATTTTCATGAATGTTCTTACTTAATATGGCTGTGTATATTGTTATTGGAAATTACATTAGATTATAGAAAACCTGAAGATGTTTGCTGCTGAATTATTGTGTTTCTAAATTATGAGTGCTCGGCTTGAAATTCTGATTCGAACTCATCCGCAAGTTTCTGCGCTTGTTTCGATATGGCTGTGTTAAATTTCAAGGGTAAATAATTCGCTCATTGAGTTCAGTAGGATTTTCCCACATTCCTATTCATATGGCACAAGAATCCCTGGTATTCATCGATTGCATCGTTCATGCATTATCTGTAAAGTGATTTTCAATGTAATTGATAACCATTTCAACCAATTCATACATAATGCATCGTAAATTTCACTCCATTATGAAATAAAAAACACCATTGAATGAGTGACGAATTTTATTGAGGTACAGACGCCTTGAAATATTGATTTCTTTAATATGTATACTAAGGTACGTTCTTCTTCAAGTATTGATTTCTTTAATAGGTATGCTGAGGTATTGACTTCTGAGGTACTTACTGAGGTACTTATTGTTTTTAAGTAATAAGGTTATCTTTAAATATCTTCAATTATATATAATTTTCTTTAGGAATTGCGAATAAATATTGAATAGATTTATAATATATTTTAAAAATGAGGTAACAAATTGATCAACTTTATTTTTAAATATCGTATTTTATAAAAATATTTTTAAGCAACAATTTTGTTGCAAAGCAATGGCTGGAAGAATCTTTTCTCATAAAAGAACGCCAAAAAGATTTTTACAGCATCTGTTTTCTACCTTTTGTATCATAAAATGAACTAAATGACATAAGTACATTAATATTTATTTGCCTATAATACCATGCATGTAGCTATTTTATGAGCAAAACTACTTACTGTATTGAACAAATATGAATAATTGAATAATAAGTGAATTTCAAATTTTTATAAGATGTGACGTAATGTATATTTATGATGTGATACATGTTTATTATGTAATGTATTTTTAAATTCAGTTTTGTTATTTTGTTTTAATAGAGTTATACTGTGGTTATATTTTGTTTACCTCCATATTTTATTATTAAACATAAGATATTTGTTTTTCATTTTCTTGATAACTTTCTCAGTGCATGAGTTTTTTAAAGTCAAGATTTTTCTCTATATGCATTAATAAAAAATGTATGACTGTTGTTATTTAGATACATTTATTGATCATCAATTTATGTATTAAATTCTGAATAGATTAAAAAATAGATATATTTTATAATTTTACAGTTACAATATATACTGAATTAGTGGTTGCTTTAGTCATACAGTCTTTTTTTTAAATCTATTTTAGCATTTAAAAACCTTTTGAATATCATAAAATACAAGTTATAACTTCAATAATATTATATAATCATGCATATTTTAAATAATTAGTTTGGTTCTAAGCAATTATTTTTACAAACAGATTGTTAAATAAATGTATTCAGAACAGTTTAATAAATTTTTTATGCATTCGTTATTCATTGTCTAACATTTCTTTGAACTACGTAAATTTCAGGAGGAAAAAAATTGTTTTGTGCTTAATACAGAATATTTTGCTTTGCAATAAAATGTTATAAATGCGACTCTATATTTAAATAGACTATTACATAGATATTTATCGTATAAATATATACATGCAAAGGTTTTTTAATCTCCAATAGCGCTGATAAATAACCAACTGAGCTAAATAACGCAGATCTGTTAAATAAAACAGATTTGTTCACTGTTATGGGTAGCTGCCTCACCTAAATCTAAAACACACTTGAGTTAAGCTAAAGCCCTACAGACAAGATTGATTTGTGTATGGCGCTATTAAGCAGCTTTCACACCTCAATATCTTAGCCTGCTGAGTCTAAAACACAATTGGAGTTGAGCTGCAGGCCTTTTAACATGGCTGCACAAGACGGATCTGTGCATTCTACTATTGGGTAGCTTCTTCAGCGTAATATCTCGTACTGATGAGTCTAAAACACAATTGGAGTTGAGCTGCAGGCCCTTTTAACATGGCTGCACAAGACGGATCTGTGCTTTGTACTATTGGGTAGCTTCTTCAGCGTAATATCTCGTACTGATGAGTCTAAAACACAATTGGAGTTGAGCTGCAGGCCTTTTAACATGGCTGCACAAGACGGATCTGTGCTTTGTATTATTGGGTCGCTTCTTCAGCGTAATATCTCGTACTGATGAGTCTAAAACACAATTGAGTTGAGCTGCAGGCCCTTTAACATGGCTGCACAAGACGGATCTGTGTATTGTACTATTGGGTAGCTTCTTCAGCGTAATATCTCGTACTGATGAGTCTAAAACACAATTGGAGTTGAGCTGCAGGCCTTTTAACATGGCTGCACAAGACGGATCTGTGCATTGTACTTTTGGGTAGCTTCTTCAGCGTAATATCTGGTACTGATAAGTCTAAAACACATTTGGACTTCGACTGCAGGACCGTTAACATGACTACATAAGACAAATCTGGCACGGCACTACTGGATAGTTTCCTCACCTTCGCGCTGCCGAATCTAAAACGTACTGGAGTTGAGCTACATGCTCATGCATTTGCATTTTGACCTCATACTCCATTAATATGGCTACTCAAGACAGATTTGTGCATTTAACAACTGTGTAACTTCGTCACCTTAAATACACACACAGTTTAATCTTAAACATCATATAGTGTTGAGCTGCAGACCGCTTTACTTAGCTGTCAGGATTGATTTACCCACCAAGTGCGAGTTGCACAGCATCATCCGTTTCCCACTGACAAAATAAAATAGCGCATTGTCTAAATTTCTTTGAATTACATAGATTACATAGATAATCATTAGATACATACATCGCGGGATATGGATCATCTGCATTTATGGCTGAAATAGTTTTGATCTATGTCAATACGAGCGCATACTGCCGTGATAACCAAACAGCTTCAATAATAACTTCAATGATAAATTTATGATCACCCGGCGTACAGACAGGACTTGAGTATGAAGTCAAAAAAAGTAATGCAAAATAGCTGAATAACATGTTAAAATGCACAAGCCTGTTTGATAAACACATATTTTTAACGCGACCAAGAAAAACATTTCATTTATCACTTTTTCATTTGGTTATTAAAAAAAATTTATTGAAACCTATTTTGAGTACTAAGGAGTGTCATGGAAGTGAAATATTTCCACACCAACCAAGAACTACAAAACTATATAGATAGCTTTCTCCATACATTAGTAGCAAACTATTATGAAGAAGGCTTGAGGGTATTGGAAAACACTTCCATTGGTGAATGAAAAGAAAGGGTTTCCATGGAAAACAAGACAACGTTGATTGTACTTGATTGCTACTAATAAAACTATTATTTTATCCACGTCTTTATTTAATGCATCATTGTAATGTTTTTTTTAAAAAATATAGACTTCCTATATACAGATAGATAGAGATAACTAGAGATAGATAGATAGATAAGTTTCTAACTCAAGCAATTCACTGTAATACTAACATAACATTAAAAGATTATGCTTCGAAACAATTATTATGAATGGAACATCATCAATGATTAAGCAAATTTTAAAATTGCATTTAACAAAATCGCTGAATTGTACAATAAAATGAGCATGCTACGTATCAATATCCTGCACTGAATCACCATATATTTGTAAAGAAATAATTTTAGATATAAATATTGAAAAGTTCGATAAAATTTCATAAATAAAACAGTAGATTGAAAAAAATTCGATAATTTGATTCAATATTAGATAATACTGAAAAAATTTGATAAAATATGATGAATAAAATAATGGATTAAAAATAAAATCGATTAAAAATTCGATATTATTGAAAAATTAGAGGAATATAATAATTTGATAATAAAATAGATGAATCATTTGACTTATCACTTGTTTACTTAGTTACAATAAAAAAATGTGTGGCTTATATATATATTTTTATTTGCAATATGACACATTTAATTTTTATTTGTTATGTATTTTATATATATATATAGATATATATATATATTATATATATATAGATATATATATATATAGATATATATATATATAGATATATATATATATAGATATATATATAGTGATTAGTCCGTTCACTATCAAGGTAGAGTGAGTACATGCTGTGAGTGGCTTCCACAAGTCTGTATATCTCTTATATAAGGTGACTAAATAATTAACTATGGATATAAAATACCATCAAAGATAAAAAAATTATTGAATATGACTTATCTTTTACGTGTTAGTTTTTTGTTATATATTAAGATCTTGAAATTCACCAAAAAAATAATTTTTTTATTATTTTATATCAACCGAATATCAGTGCATAACAAAGTAAGTACCATTTCACGAATGCATGTCTATGCCATCAGTACAGAATGAATATTTTCCGTGGATTACATGACCGGAAAGAAAATGGATTCCTTTTTTCTTTCCCGGCCTCATCCAAATGCAATTCCAAAGTGTCCATTCCGAAAATATCACGCAATCTGTTGAAATGAGTAACACGGAGAGTAATCATTGGCCTCTTCAAAGTAGGCTGTTAGAACTCCGGAATGTTACTCGGAGAGTGTTTTCTGCGTCGGTAAGTAAATATAAAAAATAGCTATGGGCATTTCAAAAGTGAACTCTAGGGTGGAATTTATTTTTATGAATGCAGTTTGGCGGTGCAAGGTCCTCGAAAAAGCATGGAAGCGTTTATGTTTGTCGTATTGATTGCAAACAATACAATGTATTGGTACACGTTTGTTCCTCATTGGCCTTTGTTCACACTGTAAGCGATATTTGTGTGAAAATTTGTATTTAATATTTTAAATGTTATGCATTATGTGCTTTTTTATTTTCAAAATAAATTATATTCAAAATGTGGATTATTTTAAAATGAATGAATTTAAAAATACTGTAAAAAAATGCTTCAATGAAAAAACACAGAAATTAAAAAAAAATTCAGTATTTTATTATTAATCCATGGCGCCTGATGGCCGTGTGACTAGCGCTCTGGCGCTTGGAACCACAGGTTTTGGGCTCGATTTCCGGCGGTGCCATGAATGCTTTTAGTGGTTCGGAATGGACTTTAAAACCCAGGTCCTCGACTAATATAACTATTAACGTTTGGTTTGGTTTGTCACTCTACAGTAATTTTATGCACACTTTGGGGTAATTAGACCGGGACCTACATTTTAAAGTGGATTCCGAATCCCTAACAGACTTCCATGACACAGCCACGATTCCAAGCCAATGCCTGTAGTATCAAAGTCAGAGCGCTAGATAATTGACCACCAGACCGCTATAGAGAGATGGGAGTAAAGCTGACAATCCTACTCCTTATAAAGTAAACAACATCTCATGTTTCGGAATCTGCCAGGAGGCAGAAGGTTGTGGTCCACCATGGGGCTATTGCACCTTTGAAGAAGAATATTTATCCATGCTTAAGTTCCTACATCTTTGAATGCATGTTTATGGCAAAAGTACAGAATGAATGTCTTCCATGGAATCCATGGCTTGAAAGAAAACGATTCCATTTTTCTTTACCGGCGTCATCCAAATGCAATTCCAAAGTGTCCATTCCAAAATATCTCTGGAAATGAGTGACAGGGAGAGTCATCATTTACCTTTTCAAAGTAGGCTGTTAGAACATCGGAATGCAACTTGGAGAGTGTGTTCTGAGTTGGTAAGTAAATATAAAAATAGACTATGGGCACTTCAAAAGTAAACTCGGAGGGTGGGATTTATTTTTATGAACGCCATTTGGTGGCACAAGGTCCTCGAAAAACATGGAGGCGTTTTTGGTAGTTGTATTGATTGCAAAAAAAAATACAATGTATTGGTGCATGTTTGTCCCTCAATGGCCTTTGGTCAGATTGTAAGTGTTGCTTGTGTGAAAACTGTTATTTAATATTTTATATGTTATGTATTATGTGTTTTTCAATTTTAAAATAAATTATATTCAAAATGCGTATTATTGTGAAAATAAGTTTTAATAATACTGTAGGCAAATACTTCGAAGAAACTTTGAAAATATTGTATTTACATATAAAAAATTGCAAAACGCCTTAAAAAACACAGAAATTTTAAAAAATCAGCATCTTATTATTAATCCATAGGGCCTTATGGCCGAGTGTCTAGAGTTCTTACGTTCCGTACCACATATCGGGTTCCAGTTCAGACAGTGCGATGTATACTTGTTGTTCGTAATTCAGTTTAAAACCCATAACCTGGTCTAATATGTCTATAGTTGTTTGGTTTGAATTGTTACTCTACGGTCACTTTGTGCACACTTTGTTGTAATTAGACCCGAACTACATTTTAACGTGGATTTCGTACCACTCACAAACATCCATGTCACCGGTAGGATTTCAACCCAAAGCCTGTGATATCAAAGGCACAGCGCTAGCCAATTGGCCATCAAGCCGTTATAGATCGTTGGGCGTAAGGCTGACAACCCTACTCCTCATAAACTAAGCATCATCTCATGGTTTCGGAATCTCTACCAGTAGACAGGAGGCCTTGTTCCACCCTTAGGCTATTGTACCATTGAAAAAGAATATTTATCCATGCTTAAATTCCTACATCTTTGAATGCATGATTATGACATAAGTGCAGAATGAATATCTTCCGAGGAATACATGATTAAGAAAATAACTTCATTTTTTTCCCGGCGTCATCCAAATGCAATTCCAAAGTGTCCATTCCAAAAATATCGTGCAATCTGTGGAAATGAGTAACACGGAGAGTCATCATTGGCCTTTTCAAAGTAGGCTATTAGAACATCGGAATGTAACTCGGAGAGTGTTTTCTGAGTTGGTAAGTAAATGTAAAAATAGCTATGTGCACTTCAAAAGTGAACTCTAGGGTGGAATTTATTTTTATGAATGCAATTTGGCGATGCAAGGTCCTCGAAATATCATGAAAGCGTTTCTGGTAGTCGTATTGATGGCTAAAAATACAATGTTCGATGAAACCCATCAAACACAGAAACAATACAAACATGTGCCAAATATTTTGGTACATATTTTTCCCTCGGTAACCTTTCTTCAGATTCTAAGTGTTGCTGGTGTGGAAATTGTTATTTAATTTTTAAAATTTTATATATTATGTGCTTTTTTTTATTTTAAAATAAATTTTATTCAAAATACGGATTATTTTGTATTTTAAGTTTTTATATTTTATTTTTGATATTTTAAATAATGTATACAAATGTTTCGATGAAATCTTTAAAAATATTGCATTTATATATAAAAAAACTGTAAAACGTATAAAAAAACACAGAAATTGGAGAAAATTCTGTATTTTATTATTAATCCTTGGGTCCTGATCACCGTGTGTCTAGTGCTCGAGCGGTCGATACCGCAGGTTTCGGGTTCAAGTCCTGGCTGTGCCATGGATGCTTTTAGTGTTTCGGAATTAACTTTAGAACCCAGGTCTTAGTCTAATATGACTATTGTCGTTTGGTTTGGTTTGCTATTCTACGATCATTTTGTACACATTTTTGGGTTATTCGATCGGGAACTACATTTTAACGTGGATTTAGAATCACTCACAAACATCTATGTCACAGCCAGGATTCCAACCCGAAGCCTGTGGTACTAAAGGCAGAGCTCTAGCCAATTGGCCATCAGGCCACTAAAGAGCGTTGGGTGTAAGGCTGACAATCCTACTCCTTATAAAATAAAAACAACATCTCATGTTTCGGAATATGCAGTAGGCAGAAAGCTTTGGTTCACCATGGGGCTATTGCACCATTGAAGAAAAATATTTATCGATTCTTAAGTTCCTACATCTTTGAATGCATGTTTATGGCATAAGTACAGAATGAATACCTTCCGCTGAATGCGTGACTGGAAAGAAAATGACTTCAGTTTTCTTTCCCAGCGTCATCCAAATGCAATTCCAAAGTGTCCATTCCAAAAATATCGCGCAATTTGTGGAAATGAGTAACACGGAGAGTAATCATTGGCCTTTTCAAAGTAGGCTGTTAGAACATCGGAATGTAACTCGGAGAGTGTTTTCTGAGTTGGTAAGTAAATATAAAAATAGCTATGGGCACTTCAAAATTGTACTCGAGGGTGGGATTTATTTTTATGAATGCCATTTGACTGTAGAAGGTCCTCGAAAAAGCATGAATGCGTTTATGGTAGTTGTATTTATTGCAAAAATACAATGTATTGGTGCATGTTTGTACCTCAATGGCCTTTGTTCAGCGATTGTAAGCGATACTTGTGTAAAAATTTATTTAATATTTTAAATATTATGCATTATGTGCTTTTTTATTTTAAAATAAGTTATATTCTTAATGCAAATTATTTTTAAAATATGTTTTTAAAGATAATTATATAATTACATTATTTTATAAATAATGTTTTTAAAAATATGTTATATTTTCTAATAAATTCATACTTTAAATACTGTAAACAAATGCTTCGATGAACGGCATTCACATATAAAATAAACTGCAAAACGTCCAAAAAAATATCGAAATAAAAAAAAAAAAAAAAAAAGAAATTCAGTATTTTTATATTAATCCTTTTGTTTGATAGCCGTGTGACTAACGCTCAGTACCATAGGTTTCGGGCTCGATCCCCGACGGTGGTATAGCGGCCTGAGAGTCAACTGGCTAGCGCTCTGGCCGTTGGTACTGAAGGTTTCAGGTTCGAATCCTGACGGTGGCATGGATGTTTGTTGGTGGTTCGGAATCCACGTTAAACGGTCGCCTAAAATGTGCAAAAGATGACCGTAGAGTGATAAACCAAACCCAAACCGACGGTGGTATGGATGTTTGTAGTGGTTCGGGATCCACTTTAAACTCCAGATCATGGTCTAATAGGACTATAGAATGTTGGGAGTAAGGCTGACCATCCACCTCTTTAAAAGTAAACACCATTCCATGTTTCGGAATCTGACTGTAGGTAAAGACCTTGGCCCACCATGAGGCACCATTGAAGAAGAATGTTAATTCATGCTTAAGTTCCTACATCTTTATTCTATGGATCGCAGAATTTGTTGAGCATATCTTTCTTATAATTGTTCATAATTGTTTCTTATAATTGAGCATATCTTTCTTTTAATTGTTCATAATTGTTTCTAATAATTGAGCATATCTTTCTTTTAATTGTTCATAATTGTTTCTTATAATTGAACATATCTTTCTTATAATTGTTGAAACGCTATGGATTCTATTATATTTAAAAAGGAGATAGATAACTGTTTCTTTTAATGGGTTCATTACTTTGAAACTTATAATTAAAGTTTTCTTTTATAATTTTGATAAAATTTCTTATAATTGAACATATCTTTCTTATAATTATCCATAATGGTTTTTATTTCATTCATTCTTAAATTTTCTAATTTTTTTTACATTGAGCATATCTTTCTTATAAGAGGTTCTTATAATCATTATATAGGGCATTGCAATTTCGGATAAAAATTCATAATTGTTTTTATAATTGAACATATCTTTCTTATAATAGTTCATAATTGTTTTTATAATTGAGCATATCTTTTTTAATAGTTGTTAATTGTTTTGTTTTTAATTGAACATATCTTTCTTATAATGTTCATAATTATTACTTATAATTGAGCATATCTTTCTTATAATAGTTTCATTTGTTTCTTATCAAATTATCTTTTTTTCAAGATAATCTAAAATACCTGATGGCTTGGAAATTATAAACTGATAGTGGCACATGGGTCTGTATATTAAGCTATAATTAATTTTTCTTTTATTATTTTGAATAAAATTTGAAATACGGTACATTTAAATGTGTATGGAAAAGCTTGTATTTCATTCATTCAAATTTTTAATAACCTTGAACATTTTTACATCCTGTGCCACCATATTCTTTTCATCGATATAAATAATGAAACCAAATAATCATTATTATACATTGAATTCCAGTATTTCTTCACAAAATATTTTTACTTTCAAAATTATTTAGCTGCTAATCATCGTTATGAGTATAAATATAATAAATCTGAAACTTTATTTGAACTCTAAATTATTGATTTTATGTGTTTTCAATGTAATAACAAACTCACCAATTTAGAAAAATATCTGTAATATTACTTGCTTTTCTTGAGAAATTTGTTACAACCTCGTTTTCAACAAATAAGAAATTAAGAATTAAGAATTCATAGATAAGAACAATAATTTCACAGATATTTATTCAATTTCTAGTAAATACCAAAAAAGGTATTTAAACTTGTGATTACGGTATTTCAAAATATTTCAACAAATGGCTCAAATCATTACACCGGTATAAGATTTCTAGTTGTAAAGGTAGAATAGGTCTAATCATTATTAATACATTTATTCAATTCTTACAAAAACTCTTTACATTATTACAATTTATATTATTATGAAACATTAAAAATTTATTGTTTTTATATAGATTTATACTTTTAATATTAAACTTTTTGATTAATATAATTTGGCTATATTTTAAGAATTTGGTATAGGAAGTGAAACATATCTCAATATCATTCGGTATTAACAATTTTATAACATATAAATTTTTATTTTAATTGTATTGGTAAATCAATCCTAATTAACTACTTAATAAATTCATTAAGTCATAAATTCAAGAGTGTTTATAATGTGAAACTGATACTAAACCATCTTACCTGGATTTTACGTGGTTAAATTGAGAATCTCTTATCTGCTAAACCGGTATTTAACCACATTGTCAAAGCACATCATCGTTATTACCTTCCACGCAACTTGGGGCGTTATTGAGCCGTAAATGAAGCGGGATAAGTGTATCTCCCCAATCTTGCATTAGCAACTCATTTTACGGCTAATTAATTTCAAATCGAGATTCTGGCAACAAATCCTTCGTTTTCTGAAACTAATTGGCGCTTAAAGCAAGTGTTCAATCCCAATTGGCTATGTTGATTTGTAGTATATTCGTACGATAGCAATTATTTGCTTTGAATCATGCCATTTCATCGATTGGACATCAATTTAGAGAAAAATCGTGAAACTTCTAAAATTAAACTGCTGAGACTTTTTATTCTTTTGAGCCGTTTGTAATTATTCTATCACTATTCTTACAAGATGGTGATGTTTTAAAAATTATTAACTTTTAGTTAATTTATGTTTTGTTTTCATGTGTCGTTAATTAGTAACAAGTCATGCATTATTTTTAATGACTTACATATCTTATGCATATAAAAAAATAATTTTTGAAAAAGTTATATTTCGAGATGATCCATTGATGCAATCCCTGCCTAAATTTTATATAATAATAAATCAAAATATATTTACTCGTATGTACCTGAGATTGTTCTGTGCTTGCTATGATTTTATGCGTTCTACGATTGTTATGATTGTATGCGTCTTATGATTGTTATGATTCTATGATTGCGTTCTATGATTGATAGGTGCTATGATTGCAGTAATTATATTCGTTCTATGATTGCTATGATTCTATGTGTTCTATGATTGCAGTAATTATATTCGTTCTATGATTGCTATGATTCTATGTGTTTATGTTTGCTATGATTCTGATTCAATGATTGCGCTTCTATGATTGTCTTCTATGATTGCTATGATTCTGTTATTGCGATGATTGCTGTGCTTCTATGATTGTCTTCTATGATTGTCTTCTATGATTGCCTTCTATGATTGTCTTCTATGACTGTCTTCTATGATTGCGTTTTAAGATTGTTATGATTCTGTGATTGCGTTCTGTGATTGCGTTCTATGATTGCTATGATTCTAGGTGTTCCATGATTGTAATTATATTCGTTCTATGATTGCTATGATTCTATGTGTTCTATGATTGCTATGATTCTGTTATTGCGTTCAATGATTGCTATGATTCTGTTCAGCCATGATTGCTGTGCTTCTGTGATTGTCTTCCATGATTGCCTTCTATGATTGTCTTCTATGATTGTCTTCTATGATTGATGACTGCGTTTTAAGATTGTTATGATTCTGTGATTTTGACTTTGAAATTATTGTTAATTCACTGCAGAAAAAAGTCTATCTCAATTGATAAAAGTGGACATTTGACTTAATATGAATCCACAACAAGTTGCATTATTTGTATTCCTTATATGTCTTATGCATATGGAAATGATTGTTTAAAAAATTATATTTAGCTTAAATTTTATATAATAACAAGCCAAAAATATATTTACTCGCATGTATCTGAGATTGCGTTTTATGATTGCAATGATTCTACGTATCTATGATTGTGTTCTGTGATTCTAAGATTCTATGATTGCGTTTTAATTGCTATGGTTCTATGACTGCGTTATAATTGCTATGGTTCCCTAACTGCCTTCTAGAAACTTTGAAACCATTCTTAATTCATAGCATCTCTCTCAATTGATAAAAGATGACATTTGACTTAATATGATACCATAATCTGTTCATTGTAAAAAATAATATACTTATTGCTTGGAATGTTAATTATAGCTGATTATTATAGCTGCTGATAATTACGATTGTGATAGAACAATGTACATTTGCAGCTAAATTCTATAATTAAAGTAAATCACAACAAAGTACAGCTATATTTGATAGTCAAAATTATGACAGAAAGAAAGTATTTGGAATAATGAACAAAAATTGTTTTCAATTTTAATTTTTTAATAATAATATTCTTCTATCTAATAATCTGATTATCTAATCTTCTTTTCAATAAATAGCCGTCCATGTCAAAAATATGTCATCTACATTTCCGTAGGCCACATGGCTCAGTTCCAAAGGGCGTTGCTAATATGCGAATAGACAAAAGTTCTATTATCATTGATAGAGTGCCTTGCCAACAATAGTTTGAAAAAAGTCAGTGATTATTATGATGCCATACACGAACTGAAGTTTACTGAATACACGAAATGTTTCTTAGCTTTTTAGTCTTTTTTCATCATCCTACACACACCAATACTATACCCATTGATAATTCTATAATTTGTTTCTTCCATATGTTATCATGTAGTGGTATTTGCATTTATACATGTACATGTCCATAAAGCAAAGTCCTCCTAAGTCAGCAAAAGTATTTATAACTAGTTTGAAAATTTCAAAATATATTGAAGTATATTCCTTCATAAAACAAAGTCCTTTCAAATGTATCCTCATTGATAAAGAGGTCAACACTGTTTTTTTCAAATTAGTGCTGACCTCTTTAGCAATGATAATACATACTTTATGATATGAATACTGAGAATACTGACTCTTTACTGATTTGAAAAAATGTGTGATTTTATGATTCTACACACGATTTGTTTCTTAAGCTTTTTCTGTATTTTTCCTCACATTATAAGCATAAACTACAAACACAAATTCCCCTGAAAATGCTGTAATTTTTAATTCTTCCATAGAATAGCCTGAAGTGGTATTTGCATTACATACATTTTAGCATATTTATAGACCATATAAAACAAAGTGATCCTAAGTAAGTCTCAAATGCATTATGATTCAGGTGCTTGCGTCCTTCCTCAGGAGGGTCGCGAAACGCCCTGGGAAATGTTTGAGGAAGTTCCAGATATCTCCCCATTTCCTCCCACCGGACTTCCGAAAACTTCCCAAAACATCCTCTTGGGAGGATGCTAGGAGCTTTTCGGATAAACATTCCAGAGAGTTTTTAAAATGGTTGCTCTAAGAACGGGCATGGGAAATACGATTTAGGTTGACTTTACACAATCTTTGAAGATTTAGGGATTTTTTTTTTTATTTTCGTTATATCCATTTAATACATTATTCATATATATTTAGTGTTATGTCATAAAGTTAAAAATTGAAAAATATTTGCTGTCAAATTAAACTAACACCCTTTTAATAACTACTTCATGTCTACCTGTTATAAAATGATTAAAAATATATAATTTATGATGAGCCTTTCCTGCTTTAAATATTTATTATTGTTTTTATATGCTTAAAAACTTAAATCCCAGTAAAATTATAAAGACTAAATTGTAAGCTAAGACTAATTAAGACTAATTGTAAAAACTAATGCTGTAAAAACTAAATTATTCATTGCTTACGGTAAAACACAAATTTTTAAATAATGTTGCACAATAAGTATATAAAACTATATTTTCATTTCAGAAGATTCTATCGATTACGTAATTTTATATTAATATATATCATTTTAGATACTTCATAAAGGCAATCATGGTTAAATATTTATTTTTAAATATCTATTGCAAAATGACTTGTTATAAATATGTTGAACACATATAATTTATAATTAGGATCCTGCAGTTTCTCTTGTGTTTCTAGAATGTTTGTTAACTTAAAAAAAAAAAGAGAAACTACAAATATTTTTATGTGTATAAATCTCTTTAATACATTATAATTTGTTCTTATACAAAAAAATAATTTGAGAAGTTCAGTGACTCAAATTTTAGTAAATAATTATGGCTATAAAATTTATTTTTTTAAAAAATGTTCAATACTATAGTGAGCAGGTACGTAGGGGCCCCAAGATGAGTAGCCATATTGTAAATTTGTATAGTTGAGTTTAGATACTTGAGGCACAGATTTCAGAATTTATATTTACACACGCACAAACACCACAGACATACAATTTGAAATACAATATTTAACAAACAATTTAAAGTAAAAGAACGATAGTTATAGCTTTATGGAAGAACTCTACTTTGAGCCGAAACTGTCGGCTAAACGCAGGGGGACACAAAGAAGTGCAAGGTTGCATTAAATATGTTTACTCTCTGGGTGAGAATCTGTAAGGCCAACTAAATGATTTTCAGCGGTAATCCAGGGATACGCTTCCTTTTCAGGTGAGAGTCCCGAGACAGACTGATCTTGAGCCCCACAGAGGTGCACTCTGCCTGCCTGGTTACATGGTTATACATTAAGTAATAATCAATCAAATGATGATTACTAAGGAAGAAACTGGACTGGCTGTGACACTTTGTAACCTGATGAATCACATGAGGTCTCAAATTGTTCCATTGGTATAACAACCGGCAATATACCGAGTTGCTGTTAATATGCTTATGATGCTTATCAGGGGTGACTTTCTATCCTTTATGATCCCAAACCATTATGACACGGTAACGAGTGATATGATGTTCCACTGTTGTAGTCAAATTTGTTATATCTCCTCGACATCCTACCAAAATCTCACTCCACGATTATCATAAGCCAAACTTAACCGAGATTCGTCGCTGAACATCACATTGTGTCATTTAGTCGTTCAAGAGACTCATTCTCGATACTATCGCGATATTTCTGATCAGTGGGGGGTGCCTTCAATGGCAGTCATCGCAAAGGGTAGCTTATGTGCAACCTGCTTTCAGCCAATCATCTTGAAATTATTCATTCAGATGTAAGAACATTAAAGCTCCCTACACATTCCGCCAAATATCGAGAGCAGTTGATTGTAAGACTGCCACTGTTTCATTTTCCATGTGTCAATCTTTGCTTTCTATAGCACGTCTAAGTGGAACTGGTCTTTCATGACGATTCACATTTCGTTCATCCATTTAGTCACTGTTGTCTCATCTATGTGTCTTTCAGCAGTGATACGATGGCAAGACCAACCAACCGTTTGTAAGCGTACAATTTGAGCTATCGTAAAATCTTGTGATTGTCAATGATTGTCTCTCCAGACATACGTGTCTTCTGAAACAGAGTTTCTCTAAATTTTGTATCCTGTAGGCGACAGAGCGTAGAGACTGATAGTTCATGCATGTTTCCTTATCTCTATTTCGCACCATAGGCAAGTGATTTGCGTTCTACTATATATAATTATAAAATATATTTAGAAACATATTCAATATTTTTTTTATTTTGTTATTATTATTATTATTTTTTGTTTTATTATTTATTTTTTCTGAGACGAAGGTGATGGATTGAAAATAATTGTTGCAAATAATATATAATTTGAAATTTTTGTATCAATAAGAAATTTTCAGGATTTTTTAAGATAAATCTACTTGTTAGGTGTTATTGTATTTAGAAAATATTAATAATTTTTTTTAAAAAGCAATACATCTCTCTTACATAGTAAACATTTTTGCAATCTGAGAATGAATTTCTATTATTGCCATATTCCAAAGAACATAAATTTTTTTAATGCTTTTTTTTTTTTTTTTTACAAAAATGGTTATATATTATTATTATTATAATTGGATAGTCTTCAAATAAATACACTCTTAAATTGTTAAAATATTTATTATCATTTTAATGAGGGTTTAATTACGACTATAAAAAAACCATTACATTATGTAACCGCTTTAAATTATTTTATAAGTGAATTTAAGGGCAGAAAAAAATCTTATAACTCGGAAAATTTAAAAAAGTGAAAAGCCTATTTTATTTATTCATTTTAAAATTACTTTCAATGCATTCTCATAATAAGTAATAGATTTTTGTCTCTTTAAATCTTCTACATGGTTAAAAATTGAAGGTCTTATTGCTGGAAAACTTAGGAAGATGCTAGTTTTATATTAGATAAAGCATTTGGAAAAAAAATTATAAGCAATTATATTTTTAAAGAACAGTATGCCAAAATTTATATGATCAATTTTTATAAGCATCATTTAATTTCCTTTGTGGAACACAAAAAGAGTAATTAATGTAAAAATGAAAAAAAATTAACAATAACGATAAAAAGAGAGATCGATTAAAATAATTAAAATGTAAAAATAAAAAATAAAAAATTGTTAAATATACTGTAACTATCGGCATATATTAGACCTATTACGGCTTTAAGGATAGGCCCACTTTCAGGTTAACGGGAACACTAATTTCTATTTCAGCTCTATTTATCTATCATTCTATATATATCTATCTATCTCCTCACTATTTATATATATATATAAATAATGAACTCGACATAGTACAGAGAAATGAAAATTAAAAATATAAATTTTATTACAAATGCAGTTTATTCTAAAGGCTCCTTCACACCCAGGCGAGAGGCGACGACGCGACATGCGGCAGGCGAGAAAATTTTTTCGACCCTTCACAGCAAAAAACGATAATAGCATTACGCCTAGTGAAGTTTCGCTTCGAGTTGAATGTTGGTCAACTTGAAGCGGTCCATTTCTCAAATCGGTTTCAGGCGAACATGGTGAGGCTAGTGATTGGTCAAATCTTGTCGCTTAAATGCTTCTCGCCCCCAGTGGGAAGGAGCCTTAAGGTCGCAGAAATTTTCAGTGTTCTCGAAACAACGCCCCAATCTAGTTACCTGGTTTTAGTGCAGACTCTTGTCACATGGCGCGTGATTCATAAAACCACAAG